>CM060952.1:216080885-216253385 GCA_030765055.1 Mantis religiosa
TCACTATTCCCTTCCTTGGCAGAAAATCCAGCTTTCCAACCCGCATCTGGAGGTCAGCTCTCACAACAAGATCTTCTGTAACACTTAAAACAATAATGTACCTACTTATGGGCGGGCCGAATGGGGCTTTCCTCATTTCATTGTTATTCATTGTATCACATATGTAAATAATGTCTATAATCAATGATCTGTAGAGCGCACATGCGCTGACCGATCAATAAATTAGTTTAAAAAACAACTTGTGGATACGCGGGTAGCGCAAATAATATAACAATGTCCATGTTAACGAAAATCATTGTCAATGACTTTATTTACTAACCTGCCTGTTCGCGTCAAGTTTGCGATAACTTCTCTATGTGAATGAGATATAAAATGTTTAAAAATCTGCAAGTTTTAAGTTGACCTAAATATCGCGAGATACAGCTAATGCTTTACGTGTGCTACATTGTTATTACTTCCTCTACAAAGTCTCCTTATAAAATCTTAGTCTTTCCTCTGTTTATCCAGATAAGGCTTCATTACACGTTTCCGTAGTTCGTTTAAACTAATGATAGCGGATCTCTATGTAATGGATTTCAAATTCCACGTACTTTGCATGAGGAACGATTTAGTAATTGGGAAACGGAAGTAAGATTAATGTTTTGGGCGCAAGAAGAATACGGAGATGGTGTCACCTGTGCTCTGTTGTAGAGAATGCACATCTTTTGCAATAAAGAAGGTTTGAACAAAGCACTTCAAATAGGTCGCTAATTCTGGGACTTGCGACGTAAGTTTAGGTTTATTAGCGAGTTGGCACTGAGAGCATCATAAATATCAAACCTCGTAATGCCATACGTAAATTTACTGAGAATACTGACTTAAATTATGAATTATAAAAATACTAAAAATTGTTTTCCGAAAGATTTACAATCGATGTGTTTACTTCGTGTAAGATATTGTAGGCTTTGAATAGCGAGGAATCGTAACTATGGTGATACAAAAGTAATAAATGGTGAAGTTTATGTCAATATGAGTTATTTTTGTTTTTCAGATAACTAAACAAAAATTGAACATCGGAATAAGCGATGTACGAGGTAATCGATAGTCAAATATCGTATTTGACACTATATTAGAATAGGCGATGTGTTTTTGTCTCGCAAATGTTAACTTTCCTCTTTTGCTTGAACTGCTATATTGACTCTGATAGAGATTGCTCGTGTCTAACAGTAAAAGGACTACTTTCCCGTAACAAAAGTATCGCATGATGATGGTGGCGGATAAATGTTATTTAACTGAACCAAAGACAATCACAGAACTAGTGGAGTCAATGCCACGGAAACTGGAGGCAAATAGAAAGTGTATCAAATGTTCAGTTATAGTATAGTTTTAAAAAGTTAGTAAAATTGATAATTATTTGTTCATATAAAGGGGAGATTATTAATTTGTATATTTTGTGATAAACAAATGCAACACAAACACAAATAATTTATTGACATATTAGCCTAACAATCCATTCCTTTTCCGTCGTATATTTTAATGTGATTTTATATGTGTAAGAACACTTTTTACACGTTTCATTCTCCGTAAAATTTATGTATCCAATTACTGCGTGGAATATAACTAAGTAACCTTAACGTCTAAGTTTCATAACAATTGACTGTGACTTTTTGGATTCGCCCAAAGTAATAACTGAAAGCAAATGCCGAAATAGTTTGATGTAAATAAATAAAATGTGTTGTCTTACGTTTAGTGATGGTCAGAAGCAAGTTGTTTGTGGCTGGTGTGTTGTGCGAGGCGAACTGACGACCAGCATCACGCTCAGACGCGACCTGTCCTCCTCACGTCATGCGCATCTCATTCACATCGATTCCTTCAAGTGCAAACGCAACTCATTCCATATTACGCAGGACCTTATATTGCTTTCAAATTTTATTTTTTTGTATAGAGATAGTTTTTTTTAATTTTTTTATTTTACTGTTGACATTCTACTCGAAAAATTAGGTCAAAAACGATGTGGACGCCAGAAAACTCTCGTGCTAAGGTTTCCTAAGGAAAGATACAGTTGAAGCTGATTTATATGTACATCAAGGGGAAGAGGAAAGATTACTTTAACTCACAATTAAGGACAAATGAGGTTTTGATAATGCATAATACAGTAGGCATGCATGTACAGTGTGATCCATATAAACCTGAACCAATAACAGGACACACGTGCAACTTTGGTAGAATATAATGCACAATTGGGAGATTACATTACACTATTTACATCTCGGAGAAAATACTGGAAGTGTCCTCCACCAGCATCTATGGATCGTTGGTCCCATTTTCTTTGATACGACTGTAGACACTGAAGTTTATATGGGTATCTTCAAATCATTTGTGAAGCAACTGGATGATATCGAATTGAGAGAAGGTTATTTCCAGCAAGATGGAGCAACGTGCCATACATCTAATGACATCATGGAACTCGTAACGAGTTTCTTTGATAATCGAATAATCTCAAATTTAATCTCACATTCAAATACTTATGCAGAAATTTCAAAGAACAGGCAGTATGCAAGACGTGAAACGTTCAGGTAGACACCGCGTGACCAATGAAACTGTGTAGCAAATGCTGTGACCAGAAATCCGAAAGCATCAACCAAGAGGTTAAGTCGAGAGTTGGGTATACCACAATCGACAGTGTGGAAGATTCTGCATTTACACTTCAAAAAACGATAACACCTCCAAATTCGACATGCACTGGAACGGGAAGACTACGCTTGTGTTACGACCTGTTGGGGACAGTTAAAGCCAATTTGTAGCAAAATGTGTTGTTTAGTGTTATCTGCCATGAGAGTGTGTGCGGATGAACAACCATATGCAATCATGGAGTGGGAACGAAACACCCCAAAAGTTAATGTGTGGTTAGGGCTGACAAAATCGAAGGTGTATGGGCCATTCTTCTTTGGAGAACAAACAGTGATAGACATTTCGTACCTGTTCCTTCAACCACAATTACAGCAGAAAGGCATTTTCGAAAATGTGGTTTTCCAACAAGATGGGGCCCCTCTTCATTTCGCACTGACTGTTCGGAAGTACCTGGATACCACATTCCCACGACGATGGATTGGCAGAGGTTCACACAGCATATGGGCGCCACGTCCTCCAGATCTAACACCTCTTGGCTTTTTTGCATGGGAATACGTGAAATCACAAGTCGACAAAGTTAAAAATACCTCCATTACCATTCTTAAGGAGCGTATCAAGCAGGCAGTGCGCAACATCACACCTGCAATGCTGAACAATGTGTTTGAGACAGCAGTTCACCGCTGGGAAACCTGTATTGAAGTACAAGGTGGTCATATCGAATGAGACTAAGAAAAAAACATTCATGGATTATCTGTTACCACGTCATATGGTTTACAATACCTGTATTTGTTTGAATCTAATATTACGTTTTCTCGAAAATCGATCGAAACTTTATGTTCACCCTGTAGAAAAAGCGAAGAGAGGTTCTAGAAAATTTAGTGAACACGAAACAAAATCTATTGGAAAATGAAGCAATAACAGCTAAGAGTAATATTATTGGGGAATGCTAATATGAAGTTTGAGCTTGTGATGAGTATTTTATCAGCGTATACGCTTAGCAACAAAGCTCGTAAAGCAATCTATTTGTGAGAGCATTTTAACCCCGGAAGCGAATGTGACACGTAGTGTGTCTTATGAATATTCAGTCCGTTGGTTAGTTAATGAAGTGATCGCTCATGGAAATTGCCGACAGACATTACTGGGCGTTACCGCAACGCTGCGTCCCAAGTGTACTTACGCGTTTTCTCTCATTTATGTATCATGTAGCTACTGCCATTTCAAACCTAAAACTGAGACGGAAGAAAATACATCTATTACAAACATAACAATCGGTAGCAATATCACAGGTAAACAGTGTACCAGGATTCCTCCGTTGTTGTGTCCTTCGATGCCTCGAAGTTGCGGCAACATACGAGGGCTGTTCAATAAAGAATGATCACAATCTTTTTTGACAATGTACCTTCACTCATCCTCATAATTTTGATGCTCCTTCTCAAAATAGTCTCCCCAGAATGCGATGCACTTGTCCCAGCGTTTCTGCCAGTCTTCAAAGACATGCTGGAAACCATTTTTGAGAGATCCTTCAAAATCACCTCCGCAGCCTTCACCACTGCTACTGATGATGCATAATGTCTCCCTCAAAGGCATTTCTTCAAGTTAGGGAATAGAGAAAAGTCACATGGGGCTAAATCCGGACTATACGGAGGGTGAGGATGCACTTCACGTTGAATTTTACAAGATATTCAGCAACAACATTGGCAATATGCGGCCGCGCATTATCGTGGTGCATCATCCAGCTTGCTTTACAGAAATGTGGTCTTTTGCGCCTGACATGGAATGACATGGACATGCAATGTTTTCAGGAACTCCCTGTAGTATGGTGCAGTAACTGATGTGTGTGCAGGTACCATGAGATGACCATAACTTTCCCAGCAGAAGCAACCACTTTTGCTCTTTGGGGGTTGGTGATGGAGATTTCCACACTGAGCTTTGCTGTTTGCTCTCAGGATCAAAATGATGTAGCCAAGTTTCATCAGCAGTAATTACGTTTGAAAGAAACTCCGGATCTTCCTCTAACATCAGCTTTAACTGCATGCAGACCTGCATGCGAATGTCCTTTGTTCGGGAATCAACAGTCTTGGAACCCATCGTGCACAAACATGTCTCATGTGTAATGTTTCTGTCACCAACGTGTGGGTGACACCCAATGAAATGTTCAGTATTTCAGAAAGTGATCTTAAGGTAATTCATCGATCCTCTCTCACAACGGCAGCAGCAGTGTTGATGTTTTCTTTCGTAAGAGCAGTAACTGGTTCACCTCCACCTTCCTTTGAAATTGATTGTCTCCCCTCTTTAAACATTTTAAACCACCTTTGATCTGCGCTGTAGGGAAGAACAGACTCTCCATAGGCCTCCTGTAATGTTGTATAGGCTTCAACTGAAGATTTGTTGAGACGAAAGCAGAATTTCAAAGCCGCATATTGTTCCTTACATGTTACCTCCATTGCAGCGGTAGGCGATACTGAACATGTCTGAACTTGACTGGTTCTCACAGGCGGGAACCAGGAGTACCAACAATGAAAGTATTAAGGTGTGTTTGTTTCACATTAAGCTAACAGGATATAATAGGATTGAATTTATTGAACAGCCCTCGTACAATCATTTACTCATCTTTTTGATTGGGGAAAAGAAACATAACATTGTATTTATTGAAGCACCTTTTTATTTAAAATACACCATTGCATTACGCCCTGGAAACACTAAAGACGGCAATAACTCATACAAAAATAAAAATGCCATTATAGTTTTTACAAGACAGTTACACAGAAACTAAAACACAACTGATCATACACTCGTAAAAAGGAACATTGAGTTCATTCAGTTTTTGGAAGGAAAACAGTTAAATGCTGGAAAAGTCTGTGTAGTGCCAAAACACAATTCATCACATTTACAGCTATTAATATTGCACATTTATAACTATACCCTCTACTCTTACTTGTAAACAATGAGCATTTTGTGGGCAAAGTGCAACAATGAAATGCTTTTAACTAATATTAAATATTGCCTTTCATACTAATATAGGACAAGTTGTAAAGGTAGAATCACACTGAAAATTCCATGCTTTAGTGGGGATTTGAAACCAAGATCTTCCGTACTCTAGTAGTTGTAACAAATTGAGTTATCATGGAAACGCTGGCAGGATATTACATTCCCAAAGTGACCAAAGGGGCACATCTCAAAATTAATTTTAAATCTTCTGTAGGAAAGTACAAGTCAGTAATGCTGGCAAGTTGGTATGATAATTCAGTTGGCTACAGCAAGATCTGTGTTCAAAACCCTGCTACGATATTGAATTTTTCAGTCTGATGCTATTATCTTGTCGAGATTTCTGCTACTTACACTAATTCTTTGCATCTTCTACTTTAAGATCAAAAAACAATTACAGTGATAATTAATTGTTTCAGAAAACAGCTGTAGCATTTTTCATTAAAACACACATGACAAATTGATATTGAGTAATAAAATTTATATTTTGAATTTTCCATGAAGAGCATACAACGTCCTCTTTATACATACGGAATTTTGCATAAGAAATAAAACAAAACAGATAAGACACAACTTACCAATTAAAAATTTACAGGTCATTTGTGTCATGTCCACTTTTATGCTTGCCAACTTCCTTCTAAAACTCATTTAACTTTCCCTCACTCAGTAAAGCGTTCATAATTTAGATATGAAATTTAGAATATGTAAAACTTTGAGAGCAGTAATATACCAAAATTCCAAGCAAAATAAATGAGAATCTTTAAAGGCCTAACAGTACAATTTCTCAGATATATATATATATATATATATATATATAAAAATTTCTAGTGCATATTTTATGCTTCATAACATTGATTACAAACAAAAACTGCCATAAAATTAGGAAACTTATATACTATAGGCATAGAACATGAATAAGGTAGTTTACATGATAGAGTTGACTTTACAATTCATGTTGTCTATTACTGAATGTTCACATCCCTGTTCCAAGAAGTCAGTAGTACTGCCATCACATTGAAGAAGGTCATGACAAGCTCTGGTCTACCATAGCACTGTAGAGCATTCAGTCTGTAATTATAAGTTACAGATTAATGCAATGGAATTCAAGGCTTTGTCATGTCTGAGATGACACCTCGGACTGGACTGGACTATGCTATGGAACAGATTTGGCACGGAGGTCCACACTTGGTCTATTGTATCTATGTCCCCAAGTGGGGCATCTCCGGCAGGAAGGATGAGGTGAGAGGAGACAGAGAGACCGGACTGGACTACACTACGGAGGGTATTCGGTACGGAGGTCCAAACTTGGTCTATTGTACCTAAGTCTCCAAGTGGAGCACCCTTGGAAGGATGTGGCGAGAGGAGACAGAGAGACTGGACTGGACTACGCTACGGAGGGTATTCGGTACGGAGGTCCAAACTTGGTCTATTGTACCTATGTCCGCAAGTGGGACATCTCCGGCAGGAAGGATGAGGTGAGAGGAGACAGAGAGACTGGACTGGACTGGACTAGACTACAGAGGGTATTCAGCACAGAGGTCCAAATTTGGTCTATTGTACCTATGTCCCCAAGTGGGGCATCCCCATGAGGAAGGATGAGGCGAGAGGAAACAAGAGAGCAGTCGTTCTAAGGAACCACAACAGTGCTTGAACCATCCCGTTCTGTTAAAAAATCTCTACTACTGTACATTTTATGGACAAACAGTAAAAGTTGGCAAGTATAAAAACTCTTAAAGCTGAAGTAAACAACAAAAATAAAATCATTAAATTGTATGGCACACAGGTTTGAACCCTTGAGCTTGAGCTTTCTGCTTGAACCTCCATAAAAATTGAAGTGATAGTAACAAATCACATAAAACAGTTTATAACTGATCACTTGTTTGCACAGGTTATGTTACTCTCGTATATGCTTCCAGATTCTAACAAGAATAACGAACAATTCAATTCCAAGGTGAGCACAGTCACTCATTCATGGCAAACTTTCAATTATAAAACATGAGTTAAAAGCATTTCACATCAAGCACATGATTACCATTACAAATCAACAGAACAGTTTCACAGTAAAACACAACACACTGTTGCAAACTTTGTTTACTATTATGAAGGTTAACTTTTTATCCGTTTCATTTTAATGGAGATTAACGTTTCCAATTTTCTTTATAGATGCAAAGGAAATATCTTAAAATTACATGTCTTCTCCAAACAATTAAAAAAACAGCTGAATGTACACAGGACCTTAAACAAATGACAAAGTATTGACATCATAAATAATGGGAAATGGGTAATTTAAAGAAATCTACATTTTTTATTAAAGCATTGTCGTCTATCATAACATACCAATAATTCATCAGAAATACATATTTTGTGACTCCAAAAATCTTAGCATATGAAAATTCATATAAAGGCTAAACTTACTACATAATAAATGAAGGCTTTCACAGCCGGTGTCTTGTTCAATAAATGACTCCGGGCTAAAAGGCTGCTGTGGTCCACTGGGCTTCATCTCTCTTCCAGACGTTTAGCTTGCAACTGCAGCAAGCATCATCACTGGCGTAGTTGTAACAAACCTTTTTCTCTCACCCAAAACTAATTTTTATAAAGAAAATTTTCTATAATACTTAAAAACTGGAGTTATTAACAGTGAAGTTTATTTTCTCAAAAATGACTTTAGTGAGTTAGTTTCCTACACTGTCTTGAAATGAGGTGGTTGTAATATTTTGCAACATCAGAAATTGGTAAGCGTTGATTTATATCTGAGTTGTGGACACTGCAGTTTGTGACCCACATATGCATTACATAATGTTAAAATATATCTAATAAATACCTCAATCATGTGTATAAGTTTTCAGTAACATATTTACCTACACTTTATGTAACCACACAGGTGGTTGTATCATTTTGCAATGCACCTTATCTGTTTTTAGGTTAAAGTGAGCTAATAGTAATTTCTAAGTGCCATTAAAAATATTTCAGTGATATCTTTTTGGTTATTTTTCTGTCATTCTCTGAATAATCTGGACTTTCATTAATGTCACAAGCCCATTGTATATTGGGGAGGTGTGGGCGACTAGTTCAAAGAGGCAGGCAGTGCAGTGTGTGATAAAAGCTTGCTGAAATGGTGGAAGGGAAGCAGACGAATTTCTTGAGAGTTCTAGTTCTTTGTTCTAGCCATCCCGATTGTTTGGGAACATTCCGGAATGTGAGTAATCTATAAAAATGTAATGTGAGTAATCTATAAAATAAATCTATAACAAAAAGGAGTCCGCCTGCCACAGTAGTGAGTCACTAATTGGACGAGTGCGCATGAACAGTTGTGTTTGTGGTCGATGTCCTTGCAAGTTGTATTGTGTATGTGACTGTAAAGGTTGATAAAAGTGTGTTTCTATGGAAATAAAAAGCAATTTTTAGTGTTTGTAACCTGGACTTTTAATTTGACGAACCCACATAGTCACAAACTTGGATTGGTCCTGGTCACAGTAGACAAGGTTCTACTGTACATGTAAATCTTTTGACCTCCTATTTCAAAGATTCAGTTGTTTTCCAAATGCATGGAAAGACAGGTCAGAGCATCTAGAGCCCTTAAACATTTGACAATCACTATTTCCTTTGTATCTATAATGAAAACATTTATTATAATTAATGAAGTAGACAGAACAATAGCTCTGGAGAGGCTTTGTAAAAATATAGTGGGCAGAGAAAGTAATGCAAACGTAATGACGTTTTGCTTTCTCTGGAAATGCCTATTAGCCATTAGTATCCTGCATTACTTCCACCTGACATCTCACCGACATGACCCTAAATGACACTTAGGGCTGTTTCTGAGCATTCAACATTTACAGCACCACTCTGTCTGGCATTGCCAACTTAGAACTTTAATATCAAAAATGCCCTAAATGCCACTTTTAACCAAAATTCAAAGGAGATGTAATTTTCCTGTAGAACAATGTGTTACATTTTGCTGTGTTTGCCTTATTTCATATAACAAATGCTGAAAATTTATAAATGCAAGAAACTAAAAGCCAAATCACATTAGAATGCAAACAAAGTCTTGTGCATATAAGTTTTGTAAATATAAATCTCTCAATTGTGCAAGAAAAAATAAATATTGTTTATATAATCTCTATTTCTTGCTTTATAAGCTTTTGTTATAATCTAAAATAGAACAACAGTCAACAAACTTTTAACATAATTTCACTGGCCATCTTAATACTGAAAAAAATTACAAAAATGAATGAGCAAAATTAAAAGAAACACCTAATAGTACACATTATAAAACAACTTCCCTTTTGTTAATTGCACTGGTAAGTACCATATCGCTTTCTGCTGCAAACATGAACATTTTAAAATATTCTCACATCTTCCGAAGCTTGCAGAAAATGGCACATTCTTGTCATTCTGTGTTCATATCACTAGACATTGGAAATGAAGATGAAACAGAAAAATAAAAATTTGTTATATAAAAACAAAGAGTCAATGACTAGTGACTGTATAATAGCAGTCATATTGTACTTGCAGGCTGAGCCTGCATCCACTCAAATACAAGGGCAGTGTTGCAACTGTTGAACAGTAAAACAATTCTGTGTTGGGCTGGAAGTATTACCGATTGTTAACTCAAGTGCTGTCACTTTAACCCTTCACTGTGCTGCTTTGCAAGATATACAAGGCACATAATTAAGAGGCTATTTTTAGCATATTGAAGTGTGCTTTTGTTATTTTAATATTATACTGTCACACGAGCGTTGGAACACCCTATGAAAGCAGCTGAGAGCGGGAGACGAGGGAGGTCCGTGTTAGCTACGCCCTCCCCTCGTTTGTCTTATAGTGGTGACAGGGACGGCTGGGGAAAGAAACATAATTGTGCGGTCTGTTTCTCTTCCACCTGTGTTCCAGAAATTACGGGATCGTTCATCATCTGGAAACGTCGAGAAGACGGCGAGATGCCTATAAAAAGGGCTGCAGCTAGTCAGTCAGTTAGTTAGTTGGTTGGTTAGTGAGTGTGAGTGAGGAGACAGTCGCAGTTCTTGGTGTAAGAGTTAGTCAGTGACGTGTTAATGAACGAGAAGATTGTGCAACGGAAGACTTTACGTAACTGGTATGTGCATCGGAGTTTATGTAATCGCGAGTACAAGTGAAATTGTAACGGACGAACTGGTGAATTGTAATTGTGTGCAGCAAGTAATTCTGTGTAATTGGCGAGTGTTAAACTGTAAGTCGGTAGAAATAAAGAACATTTTTGAGTGGTGTAATTGGACTTTTCATTTCACGAACCCACAAAGTCACAATACTTTCAACAATAAAATTCAGTATTTCTAATTACGTAGAAAATGAAACTAGCTACAGTGAAGCAATAAATATTTCACAAATATAAATATTTGTTACAAAGTCTTCACTTATCTTAAGAAATTGGTGTTAATACTTCTTTCTAATAGTCCTGCACCGTGGCGTAGCGGGCTAAGGCAGCATGCCTTGGTCCCTGGCCACAGAAAGCGGCCCAGGTTCGATCCCACCCAAGTGGTGGGGATTTTAGGTCCTGGGTATGGGACCGGTGCCCACTCAGCATCGTGAGGAAAGTGAGGAGCTTACGCTAGGTAAGCGGCCCTGGTCACAAAAACCAACATTCCGGCTGGGGGATGCCGAGATGCTGACCACATCTCCTCCCTGTATCGGATGGATGATCGTCCACCTCTGCCGTGCGTAAGTGGGCATGAGGCCGGCAGTCGGGTTGGTAGGCCTTGGCCCTCTAAGGGCTGTTGCGCCATGGATTTTACTTCTTTCTAATGGAGATCGATTTCAAAAACAGATTGTTTTCATCAGTGAACCTTGTAGTCAAGGAATTCCAGTTACCATGTTTTTTCTTATGTATTTTTTAGTATTACCAACATCTGAAAACAAAACAAACCTAAAAACAGAGTTTTTCTAACAAATATAAGTAAATAAATTCTGAAGTTAAATTATTACAACAATTAAATGGTCCAATATATTTAATAGTTTGGGAAAAGATATTTATTTTAAAAAATAAACATCGCGTAATGAATTTTGAAATACCAGCCGTTGATTCTGGTTTTAGGTTTGTTCATTTTCAGATCTTGGTAATACTAAAAAAACATAAGAAAAACATGGTAGCCGGAATCCTTGACAATGGAGTTGACTGATGATAAAACCAATCTCTTTGTGAAATCGATCTCCATTAGAAAGAAGTATTAACACCAATTTCTTAAGATAAGTGAAGCCTTTGTAACAAATATTTATATTTGTGTAATATCAGTATTTCTATTTGATATCAAATTTATTTACAACACATTTGAGATTCAGATTCACCAAAGTATTACCGAAGAGGGTTTATGAATTCACTTTCAGATAAGTCGTCAGCTTTTGTGCAGGTGTCTGAGAAACCAAGTGATGCACTAAGCGGAGAGAGGACCATTGTGTTAAAAGATTTTGTTTACAATACTCATCTTTAATTGATAATTAATATGGTTAGCTTTCGAGATTTAACTGTATTGGAACACCACAGTGAAGCGAAAATTAATAATGGTTAGCTTTGTTTAGCAATAATTTAACTAATTCAGAATTGTTGCTTGGATTGTTTGTGTTGCATTTTCTAACCTATAATGTTCGTGGTATATTGACTGGCCTTCGGAGTAGTTGGTACAGCTGCCAAACTGTTAGCTATATTTGTCTATAGCTTAGGATGAAGGCAAATGTCTCTCAAGATACAGAATGTGTCTGGAGCAATTTCCTCTTTGGGTATTTAGTTGCCATAATGTGGTGCTGCCATCTACACAGCAGAGTGAAACATTAAGGTTTGTTTACATCTACTTTGAATTTAGGAATATAACAGAACTTACTTGGATATTTTTTACCTTTGTTCATTTATTTATCAAAATAGTATCAGGGGCATTAGAACAACAAAACAAAATTTGAAAATCAGGGTCACAACAACATTTCAGAAATATTAGTAAACGAACCAAAGTCACTCACGACTGCAGCACCTACAGATTCATTTGGAAGATGCAAAGGTCCAGGTAGCGTTACTATGACAATGTTCATAGCAGATGGGGCTTAGCACCTCAAAATATGAAATCTTTTGTACTTATGCCTCTGATGGGGCAACTCATGAAAAGACAGTAATGGTGGCAAGACTGAAGGACAGACAACAGAAGAGGTAGGGGTCCCAAACAGCTACAAACTGAAACTCCCCAGTGGCAAACACAAAATCGACTCCCAATAAATTTAATTTATACAACAACACTGTTTTAAACACTTCCATGAAAGGATTTACAAAATCAGCTACCTCTGCCCCCTCCCCCCGTGCCCCTGTGGGCTCACACATCCACTGGAGGTGGCCAGGACTCAAAAATCCCTGCCGACACTTAATATCCTGAAACAGCCAACCAGAATGAAAAGTTAAGTGACACAGAAAGACAGGAAATTTGAGAGATATAACTGTCCTTCCCATCCTCTGTCGTGGCGTAGTGGGCTAGAGTATGTGCTTTGGTTCCCTGCATCTGGAATGCGCCTGGGATCGATCCCAACCCAGTGTGTGGATTTTAAGTCCTGTGTATAGGAACAGTACCCACTCAGGATCGTGAGGAAATTGAGCAACTGTGCTAGGTAGCGAACTCTGGTCTATACAGCCAACTTTGTAGATGCTGGTCACATCTCTTATTGGTTGGGTGATTGCCCACTTCTGCCTTGCGTAAGCGGGCATGAGGCTGGCAGTCAGGTTGGCAGGCTTAGGCCTACTTTGGGCTATTACGCCATGGGTTACATGTAACTATCCTTTCCAATATTCACCTAGTGCCCAAGAAACACCCAAGGGTCAGGAAGGTTCAGCCACAGATGCTACCACCTGACCCATCCCACTCGGTAACATAAGAAATAAACTGAAAGCCCAAAGGTAACATGACAACAAGCATTGTCACGACGTACAATCATCTGTGTTTATCAGAGTTCAGAGGTTTCCACTTTCAGTCCAACAATAAAGTTACTGCAAGTACACAGCCTGACATGCAATAGCTGCATGAAGTCATTGGATCTGACTGGACTGGGCACTTAGCACTGTGACCACTGTCTTGATTTATTGTACCTCTGCCCCAAGTGGGGCATCTCCAGGAGGAAGGATGAGGTGAGAGCAGAAAGAGGACGGCTGACCCAAGGAGCCACGATAGTGCAGAGGGCAGGGTCCTACAATTGACCCCGTTGCAAACTTCTCCTCAGGCTAGTACAACTGGTATCTCATCCACTTCCTGTAAGGGAGGGGATCTGTCCCCTACAGCTGGTGTGGTGCGAGCTCTGCGGACCCTTAGCACTCGTGGTACCTCTGACGTTACTAGAGGAACCTCAGGCCGAACATTCGAGCCCCTCCCTGAATGGGAGCTGTTTGGATTGGGTTGGACTCAAGGGGGCAGTGTGTTCCCGACCCCCACGGGAAATTGGGTACCTCCGGCCAGCCTACGGCCGCCCGGAGGGGGTAGAGGGTTGCCTAATAAGTCCCGGGTACTAGCTTGCAGAACTAGTAGCTGGTGTGCAAGATCACCAGCTGCCCTACCAAGGTTATTTGGTAGCCGGTCCTTTTTGGATTGGTGCATAAGTGGCATATCCACTTCCATCCTGTCTGCCGTGTGCAGCGGGGTGGGGGGGGGGGCAGTTTATAAAATAGGTATTGTCCTGTGGTAAAAAAAACCGAGAGGCCCGGGTTGGTCCAGGACTAATGGGAGTAGAACCTCAGGCATCAATCCCATCCACTGTTCCCGTAGGGGGGGAGGCGGATCCGTCCCATTCAGCTGCCGTGGTGCGGATGCTGCAGACCCCTAGCACTCATGGTACCTCTGATGTTACTAGAGGAACCTCGGGCCGAACTGTCGAGCCCCTCCCTGAATGGAAGTTCGGATTGGGTTGGAATCGATGGGGCAGTGGTTCCCGATACCTGTGAGAAGTCAGGTACGTCTCCCAACGGGGTTAAGGGAAGCCATATATTCCCACGTACTAGCCTGCGTAGCTAGTAGAAGGTGTGCTAGATCACCAGGTGGCCCTACCGAGGTTGTTCGGTAGCTTTCCCCTTTTGGGGTTGGTGCGTGTAAGTGGCGTATCCACTTCCACCCGTCTTGTGTTTTCGGACCAGATGTCGGGGCTTGTTAATCTTTAGGTCTTGCCCTACTGGAAAGCCCCATAGAGGCGCCCCGCACCCTTCGGGGACAGCTTGGTAATTCCCTGGTACAAGAGGGAGGTCAGTGACGGCTGTCTGTGTAGATCCTACTCGTAATCCCATCCACTGTGGTCCTAAAATGACCCACCAGACCAACCCGGAGACCCTTGTGCCAGAGGAGGAAGTGTTTACCAGGAGCATATCATCCTGCCATACAGTGCCAAGATACCTGCCAACACTTCTACCCTGAAAGAGACCACCAGATGAGAGATGATGTGAAATGGAGGGACAGGAAATTCAGTGAATGTAATTAACCTACCCAAGTCACACTTGTTCTGTAGAGCCAAACGTGTTTCCTGAAATGCTGCTGAAACTAATTTAGTTTAGAATGGTATATGCATTTTGTGAACATACCAGCAACATTAATGATCCAATAGCCTGGCCTGAATACCATACTAGAGAGGTGAATCAGGATAACAATAAAATCTATGAACCTCTTTATCGTGCGGGAGCACTTGGCATTTCCTAAACACCTTCAACTCCACATGAGATATTACAATAATCGCAATCAGAGGATCTATGAAAATACTATTTAACTATAAGTAACAGTTAAATTACACATTTATCACAAAAGAGAATTAATAAATTATGAATAATTATTTAACAAAATGCATCAAAATTTTATATTCCCCATAAATGAAAATATATGTTACCCTCTCTAAAGTGGCAAACCTGTTAATTTGCAGGAAATTGGTATCATAAAAATCTTCTATTACATATCGAGATTCAACTGTATTGGAACACCACAGTGAAGCGAAAAATTATTAAATTTTAGATGAGTCGCATTTCTTACACATCTGCTTCACTTTCGTACCTATTTTGAGGACATGTTTCGCAAATCATCGTTTGCATCTACGGCTCTTGTCGCACAAGAGCCGTAGATGCAAACGATGATTTGCGAAACATGTCCTCAAAATAGGTACGAAAGTGAAGCAGATGTGTAAGAAATGCGACTCATCTAAAATTTAATACTTCTATTACATATTTGTAGTTTTTCATAAGAAGTTCCTATGATTTGTGTTTGGTGACTACTACCAGAGAAAATGATTGGATATTCAATGGGGAACTTTCTACACACCAAGAATGTTACAGGAACTCTCCCTGATAGCAAGTTTAGAAAATAAAAAATACCAAGTAGTTCTGTTCTCAGGTTCATTTAGAATAAGTGATACTGCTTTCTAAACAATCTTGTCATATTCAATTTTAAAGTTGGCAAACTGAATTGAGGTGCAATATGTCAATTTTATATGTATTGAGTTGCTTTTCTGTTTTTCTCTTTAGTTTGCTGTGAATTAAAATTGTATACACTCAATTCTCATTGTGATTTTTATACAATAATCTTAGAAATCAATATATTCAAATATCAAATTAATGCAATTCAAATTTGATTCTTGTTTCCATGGCAACAAGGTCTAAGTGGTTGTAAAGTAGGACTTGTTTCTTTCTTTCATTTATTTAATGTCAAGCCGAGAAACAGGATCTCTTTATCGTGTAAATTCACAGTATTTTACTATTCAACATATTCAATTATTCTTTTATTCATTTATCCAATATTCACCAATTTCTTTATCCTTTTATCAACTTAATTATCTTCTCTTGTTCTTCTAGATTATATTCTTCCTAGGAGCACAATTCATCTTTACGTAGCCAATGATGTCTTTTCCTTTGTTAAATGCGCCTATTACTTCATCAAAACCATTTTTACTTTGTAAAATGTTTATTTTAATCATTGATAATCACAGCACCTTTAAGTACTCACACTTTATTTTTACTTTGTTTATTAATGTATATTGAAATTAATTTTATTATAAACTTTATCTAGTTTTCTTCCTTTTGAAATATTCCATTGTTATTTTCATTCCCTAAATAAGTCTATTCCATCCTTAATTAAAAAACTGGAAGAGAACTTGTTTGTCAGCCTTTGCTTCACCAGCGCTAAGCAAATGCCAACTTTTGAATTACTGTTCAACAGTTACGACATGCTCCACATTAAATAAGTACCTAACATATATATAAGATAATATAAAACCCTCTATGTCTACTGTAAATGCAAAACAAGGCTGGAATCTGCAGGACGTTATTAAATTTATACATTCATCTTATCATCTATAACGGAATAAAGGACTTGCTAACAGCATATAATATTATTTAAGTTATACATTCAGAAGGCTCTGCAAGTCTACTGCAAGCGGAATATGTCGCAATATTTAACATTTATATACAAAGCATGATGACTAGGTATAGGCTTACTCCTGCACATTGTCTACGTCTGGCTTCTTCAAGATGGTAGGCTCATCCTTGAGGAATGTGCCTGACCTGGAGCCCACAGTGGGAGGTTTATCTTCGGCAGCAGCCTTCTTATTCTGCACATTATTGTTCTGCTTATTCTTGCCATTCACAAGTGTACCATTGGTCAATGCCTTTCGTGTGACAGTGTTGTTGTTAACTTTACTGGCGTTGACAACAGCTTTGCTAGGTGTAGCCCTCGACACTTCCTGTCTTGTCACTTTCCTTGGCTCCACACTCGTCTTGCCTGGGGTTGACTGCAGCCTCGCTGCTGTTCGCTTGGTAGCAGATGTTGCTGGTGTTGACTTTGATGGAACTTTCTCTAACTTGGCTGATGCATTTGGAGTCCCAGGTTTGGAGTTGTTATTTTCACTGGATGAAGATTTTGATGCCATCAGAAGACTCCTGCGCAGTGAGGGTGATCCCATATAAGGGGATGAAGCAACTTCTGAGCGTACCCTGAATGTTGGAGAATCACGAGGAGATATTGTTGACTGTCGTGCCGTAAGGCGTCTCATGATTGCAGTTTCACTCCTAATTTCAGTAACTTTGGTTCCTTTTACAACACCAGCCTTACTTGTGTCTTGACTACTTCCTGGTGAAGACTTTGATATTCTGCCAAGTTCTGCTTTCCTTGCAGAGATCTCGCCTTGTTCTCCAGCAGCGAGAGAGTCTGTTGACATGGAGACTTCACCGCTTGCTCTGCCCAGACGCTTTTTTGTGCGTTCTCGTACAGGTGGCGTATCTGGTCTAGTAACTCCTATGCTTCGACTGGGAGCACTGACACTTGACTCTATTCTTGTGCTTGCTGTCCTCTCGCCACTGTTCACTGATTCAGTGAGTGAATCTGTGGACATTGCCACCTCCTCCCTGAGCTTCCGTCTGACAGATGGTGTGTCAGGTCGTGTTGTGATACAGCTCTTGCTCGTCTCCTTAACTGAACATTTACAACTGCTGCTAGACTGTGGCTCACTCAACGAGTCTGTTGAGATTGCAACGCCATCTCCATCTTTCTTCTTCCTGCTTCGTGCTTCCCTGCCAGGTGGTGTCTCTGATCTCCTTGTAAGGGTTCCTAGAGTTGCAGCCCTGCATCTGCCAGAGCCTTCACCACTTGATGTGGAGCGTCGCATTGCAGGTGAAGAAGTTCGAGATGAATCAGACGAAGATATCAGTGTCTTGCCTCCAGCTCTTCGTGGCAATGGACCAGACTTTTCTGGTGTCCCCATACTCGACGAACTGGAGTTGGCTTTCTGCTTAGCAGATCGTGCCTTGTTCTGAAAATAAATACACATTTGTGCTTTTAAGATCAATGATTTTACAACCAGTCTATGGAAAGAGATGGTACATTTAAATTCAAACATTCATCTAACTACAAACTAAATTCTAAAATTCTAAATGCTAGATCACTTGAATCTAGCTTAACATCACTGTGGTAGACAATGGATTAAAAGTACTTCAATATACAGCTGAACCACTGCTACATTTCTTGCAGATATGCATCACATATTTTAGGCTTCAAAGATACCATATTAGTATTTAAATTAATTATACTCTATTTTTTGTTATATGTTTTGTTGTTAAAATTTAACATATGTGAAATGTTCTTTTAATTTTGACGTGCCATTGTGAGTGACCTAATACAATTATGTAGGAAATATTCCAAGAGAGTGAGATTTACAAGAGGTTCACACAACGACTAACTGTGAAGATAGCCGATCATGATGTGAGTGAAGTTTAACATTTTAATATATGACTCAATAATTAAGTTAATTGGTGGAAATTAATCATTTCTTCACACCAGCCGTGTATAGGCTAAGGTTTTGGATAACTGAAAAATGCAATGTTATGGCTGGAATTTGAACCATGGATCTCCTGGTTTCCGTCCAGTCGCTCTTACCCATTGAGCTACCATGCCCAACGTAGTTTACCTGGAAAACATATGAGTCAATTGGAGAATTTAATGTTGGGACGCCACATTAGCCATGGTAACTCAATGTGGTAAGAGCGACTGGATGGAAACCAGGAGATCCATGGCTTAAATCCCGGCCATGGCATTCAATTTTTCAGTTTGACTCTATGACTCAATAAGTCTAATTATGAAAGTAGCTTTACTTTTAACAATGCTTTAATTCTATCTGATAAATAAAAGAAAAGGATTCTGATTTTAATAATAGTTTGCTATGTAGAGGGGCATTGATCTCATCATGAAGTTGTAAATTTAATATGCATTCGGATTGTGCATCAATTCCACATACAACAGTGATTACAAGTGTAAGAAAAGTTGCCGAGACTGGGAGCTGACAAAAAACAGCAACTAATGACAATACTTCATTGGATCTTCTTTGTGTGCCAGAAAATGTAGACTTGTCAAGAACAAATTTGCAATTAGAATCCAATATAAGCATCAGGCTGGAAAATTTTAAAAAGTGCCAAGCAGCATCCTTATCTTCTGCATGAACTTGGAGACTGTGTTCTGCTTGAAACAAAAAACTGCCAAGACAAAGCCAGCACATGGGTTTCAGTGTAGTAGAATTTCAAGCCTTGGTCTCAAAGTGTTCCATGTAGAAACTGGCGATAACTGGACTCACCGGGTTACCCATAGAACTCTTGGTTCCACTTGAAGTAGGACAATAAGGAAATATCAATTCAAGATCACTTACCTCAACGGCAATTTACTATTTCTAAGTACTTCATTTCTGGGCTTTTTAATGTCTTTTTATTATAGTTTTCCATTTATAAGGACAATCAGTGATAGCTGATTCTTTTAAACGAGTGAAGTATTTACAAATTTTAAGTAGCCATTGGGGTAAGACACCTCGAATTAAGATTTCCCATGTGGTCTACCAGGAAGATGTGAATCAGTCGGAGAATTTAATGTCATTCTGACAGGTTTACATGGTAGCTTAATGGTAGAGAAGCTATACATAGAGAAGACCCTTGGCTCAAATCTCAGCTATGGCATTGAATTTTTCAGTTTTGATTGTAACCTTCTTAGAATAAATGTATATAGGCAGTACATAGTCAAACAAAAAAATACAGACCACTGTTACGGAAATAAACAGAAATATATGTAAATACAGACGTAGGAAATAGATTTGTTAGTTCATTCATCTTTAATTTCTACTAAAATTTAAATTTTACATTAATTTGTGACTTCAAATATTGTCAAGTTAAATTTAAACTGAAAATCCTGCGTTTGTACTCAGATCAATAAAACACTACAATCAAATAAACTAAGCTTGTGATAACTTACTTCTAGAACTCGGAGAGGCCACGTCTTGGGTCGTGAGGCTCCTTCCCCATTAGTTGCCTTGCCATTCTCTGCTGCCACTTTCTTAGCTTGTGAGGCAATAGTCTCGGCCTTGTGATGAGTTGATGGTGGTTGTTGTTGCTGTTGCTGCTGTTGTTTTTTGGTATTTGACAGTTGAGGTCGTGTAGTCTTTGTGTCAGCCTTAAGGGTAGAGACACGACCCCCTGATGCAGCTCGCCGGGCTTGTTGAGTCATGGCAAGTTTTACTTGTCTTATATCCAAGTTACGAGATCCAGTACTCACTATCGACCGTGGCGCAGTGCAGTAGACATTGTTACCATTACCAGATTGCTGACCTCGCTGAAACATATACCAACACATACCAATTCTTACAGAACGGTTATATCAAGCTTTGAACTATTTAAAGCTTTTGCTTAACACTTTGTTAAAATGTAAGATATGGGAATCATTTGGAGAATTTAATGTTGTACTGGCAAGTTACCATGGTAGCTCAGTGGTAAAATTGTTGCACACAGAGCAGAAGATCCATGGTTCAAATCCCAGCTAAGATAATTTCAGTTCTGATTCTACCATTCAAAAGTTTGTGTACACACAGTTTGTAGTGTTAGAACAATCAATATCACTCACTGTCCTTATAAATGCAAACTTATCTTGTTTAATTATAAATTTCTTATGATTACTTTCACAGTTCTTTAATTACATCCTCAGATCTGTTGACTCTTGTTTTATTAAGATTATTTCATATTATCAACCAGTCGGAGGAAAAACAAAATTGTTGACATCATAAATTGGAAGTATTTTAAAATTCATTTTGTTCTTCAAAATAAATATCTTCCAATGCATTAAATCTAGGATCTATTTAGATGCTTTAATAATTTAACTTCTGGATTTATTTCACAATTAAATGACAGAAACTGATCTGCCACAGCTGATTTATCAATCTGTTTATATTTAACATTTCTGAACTGTTTGTGAATGGGACAAATGTGTTCCATGTACTTGAAAGGGGTGAAAGTACGTCTGGTTTCGCATACTATTATATATATGTTTTGTCTTTATAGTGCCATAAGAGTTATAATTTTGTGTAATATTTTTTTAAATCTCTTCAAAGAAATGCAAGGTAAATGCAGCCTAAGTCTAAACATTGTAGGGCTAATCTACCATACCATATACATCACTGAATATTTCCACAGTTTAAAACATATTTGGAGTATCGAGATTTAACTGTATTGGAACACCACAGTGAAGCGAAATAATTATTAACTTATAGATGAGTTGTATTTATTACACATCTGCTTCACTTACGTACCTATTTTGAGGACATGTTTCGCAAATCATCGTTTGCATCTTCGGCTCTTATGCGACTAAAGCTTGATCCAGTGGTGTGGGTAATTCTGGAGCTGTTGCTGCCATCTGTTGATTTAGTGATGAACTTAAATGTGGGATTCTCTTCTGGCAGGATTTCAAAGTTCATTAGTTGGTTTTTATGCTTTTCTATGTATATTCTCTCCCATATGACGAGTTCACTATGTTTTTGTACGTATTTTAGTAATTCGGTGCTATCTTCAATTTCATGATTTTCAGACCAGAAATGAGCAGCTCATTTCTGGTCTGAAAATCACACCACTGGATCAAGCTTCAGTCGCATAAGAGCCAAAGATGCAAACGATGATTTGCGAAACATGTCCTCAAAATAGGTACGTAAGTGAAGCAGAAGTGTAATAAATATGACTCATCTATAAGCTAATAAATATTTGGAGTATTTTAAAAAATCTTCATAATTATTTTAAATAAATCTTCATATTCCATGATTACCTCCCCTGCACACATTGCTCTGATAAAAGCAAGTTGAACTTACCCTTGCCAGACTGGTGTGCCTTGATCGCTGACCTTCTTCACCAGGCACCAACACTAGACATGCAGCCTCCTGTATCTTCTTCCTTAACTCCAACTCCATCTGACTCCATGATGTACACCGTGCAGCCCGAGGGGCCTGTCGGACTAAGCTGGCCTCCACTCTCTTCTGTATCCTCCGCAGCAACTCAATGAAGTTCTGCCAACATAACAACCTGCTGTTAACATTTACTGCTCTGAGAGAGAGAGAGAGAGAGAGAGAGAGAGAGAGAGAGAGAGAGAGAGAGAGAGAGAGAGAACAACTCATACAAAAGATGCAGAAGCTGACTTACAGGACTCCATTGCATTTCAGGAGGAGGTTCTGGGGACTGTGCCTGGGTCAGTATGCGGTGAAGGTGAGCATGGCTTAGACAGGCCTGGTCTGGAGGAAGTCTGTCTGTAGCTGCCATCAAACTGTCTTCCAGACGGCTAATGTTCCAGCTCAACTCTTTACCAAGCATTAGAAAACTGAAACACAAGAACACTCTCTCACACAAGTATATACTAGGTGTCAGTAACAACCGCACATCATTATCCACATTCTAGTATTACCAGCTGTACATTTCATTGTATTGTATTGTATTTATTTCATCCTTTGGAACATAATACATATGTTATACAATACGTCAGTTCAAGATACAAAGACAAATATAAAAAGTTACATAAGATTAAAAACTTGTAACAGATACAGGATCCAACAAAAGTCTAAAGTAGAAAAGGAAATAAAAACAAAATATAAAGACCGTAGAGAAATGCTATATAAAAGTAATTATTCACAAATGTGGACTTTACTCTATTTCATGATTTAGGAAATCCTCTACACTATAAAAGTTTCTCTCCATTAAGAAATTAGAGCCTTTTTGAATTTCGGTTTGGACTCAATATTCTTTATACTCTGTGGTAGTTTATTGAATAAATGTAGACCAGCATATGTGAAGCTACTTTCAAACAATTTGGTTCTATGTGAATTGATAAATAGATTGTTCTTTGCTCTAGTATCATGTGTATGATACACATGTGGGTTCGTAGAATTAAAAGTCCAATTTGCAGAAATTCTAAATGTTCTTTATTTCCGTAGAAATACACTTTGGTCAACCCTTACAGTAGCAGAATTACGTCACATACACAATTACAATCTTCCAAGATAGCCGTCCAGAAACAAGCGCATTCACTTTCAAAATACAGCTGTACAATTATCCAGTTCCATTTCGACTCTCCTTATGACTGCCCTAGAACTAACCGCGGCTTCCTTTTATACGACCATTCATGATTCCAGATGGTAGTGGAATGTTCTTTATCAATCAAGATGTCATTAGAACTTTGTAGTTATCTAACTTTATCTGTTTCGACAAGCCTTTTATCTCCATGCTATCTTTATCTGTCCCTTATCTCCACGTGGCATTATCTGTCTGTGTACATCGGCCGTGCTTCCTCGCAACAAATGCGGTAAGTGACAGTATTCATCTTCATCCTCGCTTCTGACCATGTCTGAATCATCGCTGTTTTCCTCTAAGTTGAGAACTGGCTGTGTATTTCTTCACATTTTAAAGGAACAATACACACTGTAAATTATACTCCTGCTTTGGTGACACAACACTTCCCATTTATGTATTATTGGTTCACTTTTGCTGCTCACACCTTGTTCACTATGTGACATTTTGACTAATCCTACAAAGAATATTAAACACAAATAAAACAACTCCACACAATCAGTATAAATGAATTACAGGAACCGAAATTACCACTGTTAACACGAAAGCAGAAATCCGAACTGAAGCTATAATAGCTTGAGACTTGTGTTCCTTATCCTATGCGGTTCTGTTATCTGTTGAATCACAAGTTGACACAATAAAAGGATTTGGACAGATGATGAAAGCATTTTAAGAGAGCCCCTGTTAAAAGAAATTCATTGCACATTCATATCTCTGCAACCAGTTAACGCACAAAATTGGTTTTTGGCAGCTTCAAAATAAAATGCTCTTCATGATCATCTAATTCCTGTTGTGAAAATAAATTTTAAAGGCGCAAATGATATTCAATCACTGGCTATACAGCGCGACTTCACAGCTTACTTAGCTATACAACACTGCAAGGCATGGCAAGCATCTGATTGGATGTGTTGACCAGTTTCTCCCTCCAACGGCCATTAAACTTTGCATGTGCCATAAATATGTATTTGCATACAAATATAATTTATCTATGAGTGAAATAAAATAACTTTGTTACATATGTTTACCTTTCACTGCTGAGCACTCCACAGAAGTTGTTAGCTATAAATTTAATGGATGCCTCCAGCAACTGTGAGGTTATACCAAACACAGGTTCGGCCCATCGTACGTTGGGAAGAGTTGCCAAGAGTTTGTCACAGCACATCACAGTCTCTAGAATGTTGTCCACTGTCTGAAATAATACATCAAAGGAAGAAATATTTATATTGCTGGAGTTGCCAAGGTGGTCCATATAGGCATTTTACTCTGTAATGTCTTTGAAAAAACAGTTGAAACTTTTATAATACTTCCTGGATTTTCAGGATTGCATGTGGAACTTTAAACCTATAAAGACAATTCAATTTACATGAAACCTACAAAAATTGAACAGTAAATAAATTGAACTCCTATCTAAGAAAAAAGTTTTGGAGTCAATGGAAATCATATAATTTACCCTAAATACACTTCATATGGTACAATGCTTGGACAGCAACTGCATGTCTTCCAATTATACATACATGGATATCAAATCAAATATCCCATATCACGCTCTTTGTTGTAGTGTATATTGCGATCAAGACATTCTGAAAATACTTCAAGCAAAACTTAACACTTCTAAACACTCAAAGTCAGGGGCAGTTTCTAAGGTAGTGCCGCTGTGCCATGGCACCTTCTGTATGAAAACGAAAGAAAGAGAAGTGTATAGAAATTGCGAAAAAAAGATTGTTTCTGAGTATCTGCTCCCTAGTTAACCACAAGCACTCTGTCCTTGGCACCGATTCCAGAACGCCATCTACACTCATAAGCGCCTGTGTTAAGAGCTAGGATGTCCGCTTACACATGGCTTCTTATGGGAGAAGGTGGAGCCGAGGTTTCTCTGACGCATAACTTACGCTTTATCCGTTAGAGTGCAGTAAAGCACGGGACTTAACATAACTGTCTCTCTGTCGCGTAATCATACACTAACGCTTCGTATCACATTCTCTATGAACTGTATTATCAAACTTTTACTGTACTCTTTACACCTGTGCATAGCAAGAATATGGATGTAATAAATATCTATTTCTGTTTCCCTGTACGTTCTGTTTTGTACAGTATATTATAAAATAGGATGGATTATTGATAAGATTACCTAAATCATTCGAAATTGGTACATATATTTATATTTTAACAACCTTTATTTATTTATGGCACCGTCAATACAATGCCTCACCGGCCGCCCCTGCTTAAAGTTATTCTCTTGTAAACTGGACTAGAACAATTAAGACTGATGCATGTAATTTACATAATCTTTTGTTTAAATCATATGTAAGCAATTTAACATTCAAATAACATTTTCTTATAATTACAGACTATATTATCATTGTTAAATTAATATCATTCTTTTTCGTTTGTTTCAACCTATTTAATCATAAGTGTACCTTCAATTGTTTCTCAATCTCATTCACTTTCCATTTTCACTGATTTTTCTTGAAATATTTTGAACTCTAATGCCCGATTTCATCAACAGATGTTAAAATCGACATTAACAAATGTAACATAACAATTGTCACAGCACTAACAAAGCTGTTAAATCTCTTGCATTTCACCAACCTCTTTTCTGAAAATGTTAATAAACACGTGTTAATGCTAAGAGAATTGTAAATATTACAGCTATAGAAGGCTATGGATAAATCGTATTATTTTCTGAACGTACTGCAATGCACTTTTGTTTTCATTTTCGTCTGCACACAGCTGAAAAAATGGCGGGTGAACAAAATCATAAAGTTGCCATGGGACAAATTTCTCACTGATGGAGAAAGAATTGTCAATTGAATTTGTGACGATATCATAGAACATAAAAGGATGGATGCGGTGAATGTAAATGAGAAAGATGTCATGTAGGAAAAGATTGGAAACAAATTTAATTCAAACTAGAAGCATGAAACGAACTTTGTCAGTATTATGTAAGGTGCGAAGGACAAGTGACGAGTGACTTGAACATTTCAAGACAGGAGGTGGACAGTATTATCCACATCATTCAGTGAATTATAAAATCGCAAAGTTATTAATACTTGCAGCAAAGGTTAGATCAGCATATTCCTTTCAATGCATGTTCTAACAACAGTACTAATCCACATAATTCAGTGAATTATAAAATTGCAAAGTTATTAATACTTGAAGCAAAGGTTAGATCAGCATATTCCTTTCAATGCATGTTCTAACAACAGTACTAATCCACATAATTCAGTGAATTATAAAATTGCAAAGTTATTAATACTTGAAGCAAAGGTTAGATCAGCATATTCCTTTCGATGCATGTTCTAACAACAGTACTAATCCACATAATTCAGTGAATTATAAAATTGCAAAGTTATTAATACTTGAAGCAAAGGTTAGATCAGCATATTCCTTTCAATGCATGTTCTAACAACAGTACTAATCCACATAATTCAGTGAATTATAAAACTGCAAAGTTATTAATACTTGAAGCAAAGGTGAGATCGGCATATTCCTTTCTATGCATGTTCTAACCTCTCTTGTACTTCCGCAGTAACCTTCATAGCAACTTGTTTCTACAGTCTATACCTCTGTAGAAAATTTTCTTGTGATAGATCTTCAAAATCATTTCTCCTCATAGGACGTACTCTATTATGAATGTCATTTAGATGTATTGTATTGTATTGTATTCTTTATTCACCGTTTGAAAAACATTTCTACATTTTCATGGCTTCGTCAAGTTGATATACAATTTACTAAAATGATAAATATACAATTTACTAAAATGATTAATATACAATTTACTAAAATACATTTAAAATTAAGATTCCTGATTTGGTAAGAGATTCAAACTAATAACTGTACATTACATGTCTAGGAATTCAGTCACTGAATAAAACGAGTTATGTAATAGGAATGACCCAAGCTGTTTTTTAAATACCTTATTATCTTTGATAATTTTTATATTTGTTGGTAATTTATTGTATAGTTTTATACCATTGTGAAGTGCACTATTCTTTGCTAAATTAGTTCTATATTGTTGAATGTGTAAGTTTTCCCTATGTCTTGTTTGATGATCATGTAACTGACTGTTTTTGATTAATGTATGTTTGTGTTGTTGAACATAGTAAATTACTTCTAGCATGTATATACAGGCTACAGGCATAATCTTTAATTTTTTGAATAACTCTGTGCAAGATGTTCTACTTGTCTTGCCCATCATTATTCTTATTGCTCGCTTCTGCATTTTGAAAACCTCTTCCCATTTGGTTGCAACACCCCAGAATATTATTCCATATCGAATATGGCTATGGACTTGTGCAAAATATACAGTTCTTAGAACCTGTGGGCTTGTGCTGTTTTTTAGTGCATTTATCATGTAACATCCCATGCTAAGTTTTTTGGTTAGTTTGTTTATATGTGCTTCCCATTTTAGATCTTCACTTATCATTATTCCCAGAAACTGAGATTTCCCTTGATACTTTATCATCTCTCCCTCTAGTTTTATTGGTGGTTTTGTTGTGTCACTTCTATTTTGGTTCATATGAAAACTCATACCCACTGTTTTATCTGTATTTACTAAAAGTCTGTTGGATTTAAACCAGGATTCTAGTTTTGTTGTGTTATTGTCTATTTCTTCTTGAAGTTCCGTGTCACATTTTGCTTTTACCAGTATGTTTGTATCATCTGCAAATAATATTACCTCTGCATTTTGGACATTTAGTGGCATATCATTTATGTATAGTAAAAAGAGAAGTGGGCCTAGAATTGATCCCTGAGGTACCCCATGCTCCACTTTTTTAAGTGTTGACTTACATTTCACTATTTTACACTGTTGTTTATTTACTTGGCTAATTTCTACTATCTGAATTCTATGAGATATATATCATTCAAACCATGTATATGCTATCCCCCTTATTCCATATATACTTAATTTTTCGAGCAATATTTTGTGGTTTATTACGTCATAAGCTTTTGTGAGGTCCATAAATAGTCCTACTGCCTTATGTTTCTTCTCTAATACCTCTATTATTTGCGTTAATACAGAGTAAACAGCTGTTTCTGTTGATGTTTTGTGTCTAAACCCATGTTGGGAGTCTTGTTAAAATGTTGTTTTTCTCTAGGAAGCTAATGATTCTATTGTACATGAGTTTTTCTAAAATTTTTGAAAAAACTGATAACATTGATACTGGTCTGTAATTTTGAATATCATGTGTCGGTCCTTTTTTGTACAGTGGCTTAACTTTAGCTACCGTAAGTTTTTCTGGAAATACCCCTGTCTCAAAAGATGCATTATACACATGCAATAAAGGTTCTGATATTTCTTCTATGCACTCTTTCACTATGTAGTCAGGTATATCGTCTGCCCCGATGAAAACTTATTTTTTAGTCCCTTTGTTTCTCTTTTTATCTCTTCTATACTTATTGGCCTAATAAAAAATGAATTTATGCATATATGTTCTTAAATATGGCAAATTGACATCAAAAGCTGTGTACATACCCGCCAACTTGACTATTTACAATTTATAGGGACTTAACAACAGAAATATGGCTTGTTAGTGTAACCAGAGATTTAACACGAGTGTTAAGGTAACACTTGTTGGTGAAATGCAATTTTTATTATAACTATTGCTAAACTCGTGTTAAGTCTTAACATCTGTTGGTGAAATTGGGCATAAATAACATTATCAAATAAATAAATAAATGAATAAATAAAATAAATAAATAAACAAATAAATAAATAAATAAATAAATAAATAAATAAATAAATAAATAAATAAATAAATAAATAAATAAACAAATAAATAGATAAATAAATAAATAAATAAATAAATTGATTTTTTGGGGCCAAATTAAAACTATTAGATATATTCAATTGTTGTAAAATGAATCTGTAGTGAATGTGTTATAAAATATTCCAGGAGTGAATAAATACAGTGAAGCTGTGTGCCATATTGGCCTTTTCTATTTTGAATGTGGTGAAGGCAGTGGGTAATCACCAAGTGTACAATTTTAATTTTTTGTTAAGAAATAACAATTTCTCGTGGTTTATCAAAAATTGAGTTCTGTAATAGACCCCATTAATGAAGTTACATTGAAAACTGAACTAGATCACATAAGTCTGAGCTAAAAAACATCTTACCATGTGAACGACATGTTGCTGGTAACATTTCTCAATGAGCTCCCTTGGTAATGAGGCAAAGCCTTTGGTTGGCCAGATTCTCACAAAATACTTGGTGATCCAACGCAGACTCTTCCTGTAGATGTCATCAAGGCCATAGGCGGCAGCCAAGGGAAGGCATTCCAAGACGCCAGCAGCACACATAGTACATGGCTGCAAACATTACAATTCATTTATATATGAAAGAAGCTAGAAACAGTGAAGTGTTAACATGTATTTACTTAAGATCAGTCAGTAACAATAACAATAACATCAATTTATTTTAATCTCTGTTAACAAGTTTTGAGAACACATCTTCAGAGCATGTCCAAGTGAACCATGTTGTTGTTTCTGTTGTGGGAAAATTATGTCTCCATTATGGACAACAACACGTGTCGGTTAGGAATGTTCTAAAGATGGGAATAGATGTTCACAAAACATATTAACAGAGATTAAAATAATGTGATGTTAGTGTTAGTGTTACTGTTACTGACTCATCTTAAGTAAATCAAATCAAATCAATTTATTTCATCCATAATAACACTTACATGTTGCCAGATATGTCAAGATAAACAATTATATACATTTAATACAATTCGTCCAGTTTATACAACCATTTTTGTATTAGAAACTTGTTTAGTTCATTCTTAAATAATTTACCTTTTTTTGTTTTTACTGAATTTGGTAGTTTATTAAATATTTTTCCCATTATTAACGGATCTTTATCTCGAGATTTAACTGTATTGGAACACCACAGTGAAGCGAAAAATTATTAATTTTTAGATGAGTCGTATTTATTACACATCTGCTTCACTTTCGTACCTATTTTGAGGACATGTTTCGCAAATCATTGTTTGCATCTACGGCTCTTATGCGACTAAAGCTTGATCCAGTGGTGTGGGTAATTCTGGGGTTGCTGCTGCCATCTGTTGATTTAGTGATGAACTTAAATGTGGGATTCTCTTCTGGCAGGATTTCAAAGTTCATTAGTTGGTTTTTATGTTTTTCTATGTATATCCTCTCCCATATGACGAGTTCACTATGTTTTTGTACGTATTTTGGTAATTCTGTGCTATCTTCAATTTCATGATTTTCAGACAAGAAATGAGCTGCTATTGTGGACTCATCAATATTTTTGTATCTTAAGTGCCTGAAGTGTTCTTTCTTTCTAGTGCCTATGTTTCTTTTTGTCCTCCCTATGTAAATTTTTTCACAGTCTTTACACTTAATCTTGTAAATGCCTGACTTTTCCTCTGGTTTTATCTTATCAGTATTATTACTGTGAAGTAGGTTTTTAATGTTGTAATTGTTTTTTGGTGCCAATGTTATATTGTATTTCTTGAATATTTTTTGAATTACCCACACCACTGGATCAAGCTTTAGTCGCATAAGAGCCGTAGATGCAAACAATGATTTGCGAAACATGTCCTCAAAATAGGTACGAAAGTGAAGCAGATGTGTAATAAATACGACTCATCTAAAAATTAATAATGGATCTTTATCTGTTGACTTCTTATTTAAAGTTATTCTATGGTAATTATTTTGTGCCCTTGTTTCGTGTTTGTGACAATGTTTCACAAAATATGAGGTGCAACCAGAAAGTAAGTCCAGATCACATTCAGAGATGGCACCACCAGTCTGATAGGAATGTGCATACCTTGGAGAAGAGAGGAAGCATATGGTAACATTGTAGTAAAGTTTCAGTTTTGTGACGGCAGTGGTTACTGCTCTGTGCTAGGAGAAAATGGCTGCTCCGATATTGTCTCCCACCAAATGCAAGGTTCATGCAGTCATCGAAGTTTTGCATGCTCAAAAGTAATCTCCAGCAGAGATCTGTCATCATTTGTGTCACGTATATGGACAGGACATTATGTGTGCACATGCCACACATTGGCAGTATAGTGGTTCACCTGTGAAGACCAAATTCAAGCAGACAATCTCTGTCAAAAAAATCATGTGAACTGTCTTCTGGGATCGAAGTGGTGTCCTCTTGTGCGAATTTTTACCATGAGGGGAGGCCATAAATGCTTATTGATATTGCCAGACATTACATAAACTCAGGCAGGCAATCCAGAACAAGATACGTGGAATGTTGACAAGAGGCATTACATGACAATGTAAGACTCCAGACAGCCAATGCCACACAAAATGTGTTGAATAAGTTTGGATAGGAGGTCTTTGAACATCCACCTATAGCCCCGACCTCTCTCCAAGTTACTTTCATCTCTTCCATCTCATGAAGTGTTTTCTAGCAGGAAAACATTTTCACAGTGATGCTGAAGTGCAGAATGAACTGACTTTGTGGTTGCAGACATTGGTGGCAGAATACTATGACTTGGCATACAATTGATGGTGCACCTCACAATAAATGCCTCAACAATGGTGGTGACTATGTTGTAAAATAGCCACTGAGTCTATGTAATTATTCCAATAAATATTTCTTACTTAGTGATGTTTTTGTTCTCTTTATCCGTCATTAGAACTTACTTTCTGGATGCACCTCATACATTACAATTCATCCAAAGTATAAACTTGAAAGAAGCGTAGGGACAGTGAAGCACAAATTAGTACAAAAGTGAATCGAGAAGATATTGACACGCTTCTTTCAAGTTTATACTTTATACTTTATACAAAGTTTATACTTTGAGTGATTAGGCCTACAAGTCTGAGAAGCATTCAAATCTCGATAGTGATTTTTATACTGTCAACCAAGATGGAGGACCAACGAATAGTAAACATGCTTTCCTCTTCCTTTCTTGGAAGTGTTGAAAACAGTGTTGTTATGATAAATTAACTTTAAAGAGAGTCGATTAAAGACACTAGACAACACTTACTTTTAAATTTTTCCGTAACATGTTTCTGAGGCTTTGCCTCTATCATCGGCCGGCTCTCGACTGGTTCTCGTTGGTGTAGCTGACGATATTTTGTCACCGGTCTCCTCTGGTGGCGGTTCAAGGAACTTGCTGAACAAATCTTTCTGGGGGATGTCAAAATTGAATACTTTGTTCCTATTTTTTGAAATGAAGATTTGTTCCCATGTGGATAGTTCTTGTTTTCCTGATGTATGTTTTAGTAGTTTTGGTTCTGGATTTATGTTGTGGTTTTTTTCCCAAAAATGTGTGGCAACTGCTGATTTTTCTAATTGTTTATATTTTATGTTTCTAAAGTGTTCCTTTGCTCTTGTTTCTAAATTTCTTTTTGTTTTTCCAATATAAATTTGACTACAGTCATTGCATTCAATTTGATATATACCAGATTTTTTGTTAGATGGAATGGCATCTTTGATGTTTGAGCAAATTAGGTTTTTTAAGGAGAAATGGTTGACTGGTGCTAGTTGAATATTTTGTTTTTTGAAGACTTTTTTGAATTTATCATAGGCCCATGGATGGTAAGTGAATTTTTTGAAAATCATATTAGTTTCTGTAGCTGAGAGAGTTGTGGTTTCCTTTAGTAGCTTCTTCTTTTTTGCTAAGCTCACTTTTTTGTCCACTAATGATTTGGGAAAGTTATTTTTTTGTGCTATTTCAATTATTTTGTTGTATTCTGTTTTGTATTCTTCTGCTGTGAGAGGGATGTTTACCAGTCTGTGTGCTAAACTATTGAAGGTTATAACTTCTAAAGTTTAAAGGAAATTACTAATAAACTATGTACGAGGGCCGTTCAGAAAGTAACCTCCAATCAGCCACAGTGCGGGTAGTGGGGGGAGCAGCGATGCCATCTGTGCATTCACGCACTCAGCAGGTCAGTCGGCATCAAGCCGTGGTCGAGTGAACATCGTATCTGCGCTAGTTTAGTGTTTGTGGCCGTTTGAAATGTGTGCTACAATAGAAAACCCCGCCAAATGTGAAGTGCGTGTTGTTATAAGGTTTTTTACAGCCAAATGATATTCTGCAGCAGCTATTCATCGTGAGCTTCCAGTATCGTTTTTTTGCACGATAACGCCCGTCCTCACTCTGCTCGCAGAACAACAGCCCTTCTTGAGTCCTTCAAGTGGGACGTTGTCAACCATCCACCTTACAGCCCAAATCTGGCGCCAAGCGATTATCACCTCTTCATGCATATGAGGACATGGCTTGGGTCCCAGCGGTTTGATGACGACGAAGAGCTCAAAGATGCGGTCACAGGCTGGCTCCAGGAACAAGCGAGTGATTTTTATGCAGAAGGAATTTCAAAGCTTGTGAACAGATATGATAAGTGCCTCAATCGTTATGGAGACTATGTAGAAAAATAGTGCAAAGATGTAGTTGTAAGATGTATATATTAAAATATTTTTATTTAACTTGGTGAATTTTTTGCAATCAACCGGAAGTTACTTTCTGAACGGCCCACGTAATTTCGTTTCACTCACCTTCACCATCCCTATAGTTGTCCAACGTTATTATGTGTTATATTTGACAAAACATTACACATTTTCAATGTGTTCTAGCTACACAAAAACCAAACCTCCATGAATCTCTCTCCCATAATAAAAGAAAACTTGAACCATGTGCTTACCTTGTGGAAGAAATGGCAGTATTTTACTTTCAGCGTGTACATGATCACCTCTTTCAGTCCTTCCAGACCCAGCATGTCTGCCAGGGTGGCCAACTCTACTATACTAATGCTGTCTGGAATGTTACTTGTCCCACTGTATATGTGACACAGTGCAAAGTGAACAGCATTGTAAGAAAACCTACAAACAAATAATGTAATCAATTACACTGTTTTCCTATTTCACATTAATCAAGGTAAATGTTAACAGATCTATTGAATAAAGGAGGCTGAAGTGAAAGTAGAATCTTTAGCTATACTGGCTTTAAAATTCTATACACTTTCTATGATACACAACTGAACCTAAAAAGAAGTGAAGCTTTACCTCCCACATTTCACAAACCTGGCACATCTCTAAGGCTGATTGTAAGTGCTATTGGCTCACCAACGTACACAGTTATGAAACACCTCACAAATATGCTACAACCTCACATCGGCAACACAGAATCATACATCAAAGACTCCACTTACTTCATTTACAAACTCAAGACCATCAACCTACAATCCAATGACCTACACATCAGTTTCGACAAATCTCTGTTCACCATGGTCCCAGTCAATGAAGCCATAACACAGATTTTTCCAGAGGACATTGTGGCATTTCTCCACCACATTCTTACCACTACATACTCCAGTGGACCATGAATTCTATGAACAGAGAGTGTCACAATGGGAAGTCCTCTTGGCCCAGTTACTGCAAATTTCTATATGGAATTCTTTTAAGCTACTGCCTTGAATTCAACATCACTTAAACCTTTGTACTGGTGGCGCTATGTCGACAACATGTTTGTCATTTGGAGCCATGAAGAACCAGATCTATAATATTTTGAATCACCTCAACAGCATCAAATTCAGTTCAACATGAAAAGAAAACAAGATGGAAACTTGCCTATTTTTGGATGTCATGGTAAACAGCAAGGTGGATGGCACACTAGGACACAAAGTATACCAAAAATAAACCCATAAAAACTGCTACCTTCACAAGAACCCCAATCACCAACCAAAATAAAAGCGTGCCTTAATCAAAACTCTGGCAGACCGACCTACATCAAGAATTTCAACACTTAAAGCACTCCAATCAAATGGCTATACATAGCACGATATCAACAGAGCACTACACCCTCAGAGAGGTACCACCATCACACAATCAGCTACAAACAATAGGAAGGGCAAGGCTTTTTGCTGTACATCAGATAAGTTACAGACCACATTGGGAAGCTACTCAAATGCCACAACAATGATTCCGCCTTCAAGTCCACAGAACAAATCTGTAATATACTCCAAACAGCCAAAGACCCCAGATATCGTCTATCTGCAGCGGTAGTATATAAAATGCCATGTTCAAGTGGAAAAGTGAACATTGGAACCACACAACAAAGCATAAAAACTATTAAAGAGGACAGAAGAAATTACTATATGGATCCGACAGAAAAATCAGCAATTGTGAAACATGCCATACTCAAAGAAGGGAACACATCATCCAATATGAAAATACAAATATTCTGTCATCAACATCTCATTATTATTCACGCTTATTCCATGAAGTCAATGAAATACAGAGGCATAAAAACATTAATCACAATGAGGAAAGCCTTATACCTAACAGATTATTGCAAAGAGTACTGACAAAACTCAAAATCAAGAACTCCACCTGAGCCAATCAGATGCCAGCAGACTGCAACCTCTGCCCACCCAGACCAATCACAGCAGACCACCCCTCCAGCCACTGATACAAATTCTGCAGCCTATGGTGCTCCAGCACAGTCGCTGTTGAAATCTCCACCAGAGTACTTCAACCTCATCACTACCATTGAAGATGTCTGCTGCAGTCACAGCCAAACGTCTGGGAAGGAGAAGGAGGAGGAGGAGGAGGAGGAGGAGGAGGAGGAGGAGGAGGAGGAAGAGCCAAAGCCCACAAGCTCAGATTATGCTGTATCTAGTATTGACATCTGTCGTGAAAATCTTAGAACTTCGATGAACCTTAATTTTAGCATATCTCAAAACTTTCATAACGACCCTTGTACGAGGTGTGTTCAAGTTATAACACCTTTTTTTTTTTTTTTTTTTTTTTTTTTTTTTTTTTTTTTTTTTTTTTTTTTTTAAGGACTGGGACCAGATATGAACTTCTGTTTTTTTTAAAAAATACACATGGACTCTTTGTGAATGGGTGACAGATGGCAGCACTGTACAGTGAATAGAAAACTAGTGGCAGCGACGAGAGTTAGGACTGTTTTTGATACTTAAAATGGATGTTTTCATTGCAAAAACAGTGTGTAATCATTCGTTTTATCCATTTTCGTGGTGTGACACCTATTGAAATTAATCACCAGTTGAGTGAGGCATGTGATGATGGTACCTTGGATGTGTCTAATGTGCGTTCCTGGGTGCGACAGTTCAATGAAGGCAGAACATTATGTGACAACAAACTAGTCACGGCCTCGCACCAGCTGGTCTGACGACATGATCCAATAAGTGGAGAACGTTGTTTTGGAGAATCGCCGATTGAGCATTTTCAGATCTGCAAGATTGTATGCACAGATCCCGCAGAAATGCGGATTTTGGAGGCAATGTCTGCAACTGTCTTGGTTTGTTGTCACATGATGTTCTGCCTTCATTGAACTGTCACAGCCAGGAACGCACATTAGACACATCCATGGTACCATCACCACATGCCTCACTCAACTGGTGATGAATTTCAATAAGTGTCACACCACAAAAATGAAGAAAACGAATGATTACACGCTGTTCTTGGAATGAAAACATTGCCATTTTAAGTATCAAAACCAGTCCTAACTCTCGTTGCTGCCACTAGAGTTCTATGCACTGTACAGTGCTGCCATCTCTGCCATGCATTCACAAAGTCTACATATTTCAAAAAACCAGAAGTTCCTATCTGAGAAAAAAAAAGTAGAAGCTGTTATAACTTGAATGCACCTTGTAAAAACTGCATTCTCTTAATACTATACTTTGTTCAGAAGGTACATGCTAATGACTTACCCCTGGAGTGATATTACATTGCCTGCACTCTCCACCCAACCTCCACTCAGCATAGCTGCGAAATACTGGCAACGAGAAGACAAGATGCACTTGTGAGCCTTCAATCTACGACCCCCAACTTCAACAGTCACATCTGGATTGATTTCCTCCAGGAACATGCGCAGCAGGTCCTCGCCTAGCCGTGAAACAGGACCACTTCGACCAGCATATGACGAAGAGGCATCCGTCTCCTCAGTGCTGCCCTCTGCAACAACCCAAATACAAGTTCAACATTAATTTCTATTAGTTTAGTTACACATTTCTTTAACAATTTAGAATGAAAAATTAGTTTTTATGATCCTAATTTCCTAACACACTTAAAAAAATTAAAGTTGAGAACTTTATAATATCTCACATGAACGTGTGAAATGCTACATTTGGCATATTGTGCATTTCTCAAGCAAAGTTCTTTACAAGAAAAATATAAGTTGTTCACAATAGATGTTCCATATGCATTTCCTATTCTTTGCTACATAACAGACAATTTGGAGATATGTAGGTGTTTGCTGAAATAGTTATGTCTAGTGGTAAGACTCAACATTGCACAGCTGTTTTTCAAGGTAGTTCAGAAATTAATTTTAACTTTAAGAGTTTTTCTCCTTTGGAATTTAATATATTTGTTGTTAATTTAGTTTTATAATCATTTCTATGAGTAAGGACTAGAAACAAAGAGTTAAAAACATGCGTAAATTTCTCTGATAACATAGATTGCATATATCGAGATTTAACTGTATTGGAACAACACTGTGAAGCGAAAAATTATTAAATTTTAGATGAGTCGTATTTTTTTTTACACGCATAAGAGCCGTAGATGCAAACGATGATTTGCGAAACATGTCCTCAAAATAGGTACGAAAGTGAAGCAGATGTGTAAAAAAAATACGACTCATCTAAAATTTAATAGATTGCATAGTTGACACTGAAGTACATGAAGTTTCTGATATCCTGAAGTACATCTTCGTAGCACAGCTTTAGGTATTCCCTGCACATTGTGTATTCAGATGACAATATTTTTCCTGTACATTTTTCTAAAAACTGCTTGAAATAACTATTTTCTACTTTCCAGAAGGTAATGTTTGCTCCCACCATCACATGATCATGACAAAAACTATTATGCATTTCAAATGGGAAGAGTTCTCGCCTGTAGCGAATCAGATGTATTAGAGCCGTCAGCGTTGTCACCTTGTTACCCCACTCTTTTAATATTTCCCTCTCTCTCGCACACTTACGAGTGTTCTTGGCGCTAACACAAACTGAATTTTCCAAAGTTTTATAATAATGTAGTTGTTGATATTCATATATTACGCAAATGGTTTAAATATTTAGTTTAAAATTATAGTTTTTGAATTACTTATTTTTCTAATTCAACGAAAGTATCAGCGGTACATCCGTATAGCTGTGAATGTTGCTTACGTTAAGAGATAATTCATCATTGTCATTGTCTTCGTCTTTGTACTGCAATTTTATGATGATAGGCTCCAAAATTTCATTATGTGCTATTTCTTTCCAAAAGTCATCTTCTTGTAGTTTGTCCGATGTCTCATGCGTTTTCCTAGTCTTGTTGTGTTCCTTGTTAATTTCTTCGTGAATAAGTCATTCAATGTCAGTCAGTTTAAAAATATTATTTCTATTTGCAACATAATTTGAGCCCAAATAACTTCTTCCCATGTTGTAAGTTCTTCGTAGCTATGAAGAGTACAAGGAGAACTTTTCTATGCCACTGATGATGCTTGCTGCAGTTACAAGCAAAACGTCTTGGAGAGACTAGAGGTAACCTAGTGGACTACAGCATTACAGCCCGGAATCTTCTACTGAACAAATTTAAACAATGGCACTCCACTTTCTGAAATACTTTTTTTCATTCTATTTAAATTTAAACTTGCTGAATATTTTCAGTGTTGCCTCACTTTCATCTGTTCATTGTCTTACTATGTGTTTCAAATGGGAAGATTTTGGCTTGTAGCGAATCAGATGTGTTAGAGCCTTCAGCACTGCCACCTCATTACCCCATTCTTTTCATATTTCCCTCTCTCTTGCACACTTGTGAGTCCTCTTGGCGCTAGAAGTAAGGGAATGCAAACTGAATTTTCCAAAACTTTATAATAATGCAGTTATTCAAATCACAATTGCAACATGAATATTTGTATGTTACGCACATGGTTTAAATATTTAGTTTAAAAATAATTATAGTTTATGAATTACCTATTTTTCTAATCCAACAAAACTGCCAGCAGCGCATCCATATGAATGTCACTTCCGTTAAGAGACAATTCGTCATTGTCACTGTCTTCATTGTCTGAGTGTTGTAAGTTTATGATGATAGGCTCCAAAATCTAGTCACGTGCTATTTCTTTCCAAAAGCAGTGTTCTTGTAGTTTATGTGCATGTCTCATGCAGTTTTCCCAGTCTTGTGCAACCCTGTCAATTTCTTGGTGAATAAGTCGTTCAGTGTCAGTTTAAAGGTTTTATTTCTGTTTGCAACATAATTTGAGCCCACATTAACTGAATTGGATTGTTCTGGCAGTGGTAAGGTGGTTTATAATACCTCGTGTCTCATTTCAATTGCAAGCTGATCTAGCTGATACACTTTCCCTGATTTTTAAACGGAAGAACAACTGAATAATACTGTTTTAAACTCTGTAGAGTAAATAGAGATTATGTACAATTCATAAACAAATAGTGACAATTACACAAATATAAACATTTGTAACAAAAGGCTTCACTTATTTTACGAAAAGTGTTAATTCTTCTTTCCATCAGAAAGAAGAACTAACACCATTTTCTTAAGATAAGTGAAGCCTTTTGTTACAAATATTTATATTTGTGTAATATTCATTGCTTCACTGTAGCTAGCTTCATTTTCTACATAATATAGTGACAAGTAATGTTCTGCCAATACACCATTCTACAAGCCAGCAGGAAGTATATTGTTTGTTCTTGCTCGAATTTAACAACCACCTTGGCTTATGCAAAGTAATTCTTTTATCATGTCATGTCAAACGTTTAAACTTCAGTTCTGGGTAGTTACAAATATAGATACACGCATATATACCAACCAATAATGATATCCACTACAATGCTTATGTCACGATGCATTGTTGTAATATAATAGAGCTTTATTTATTTGTATTAGGAAAACTATTTGAGCTAAAAATGAAGTTTTTGTGCTTATGTTAGATACATTACTCTCTACCCTCCTCATGGATCAGTTTTCGCAAAATTGAATTTTTGTCTTTACGCGAATAGTATTTATTAGAGATTAATCAGGTTGGCACTCATCACACGCCACTTAGCGGGAAAGCCATACAGCACTGCAGGACTCCGATTGGTTGCTTGTCTAGTAGCGCTCAAGGACAAACTTCATTCCATTTGAAACACATAACAGAGTATGCCAAGATGTTCATAAGCGACAACATCACTTTCCCTGCCACCACGTGCTTCACGGCAGCTGTCAAGTACTCATAACGTTAATTCTACTGTAGTTTTCATAGTTTCTAAGCCTTTAAGCTCAATTCAAAAGCTAAACTACTCTAAGTACTCACCTAGACCTGAAGGTCCCATGCTGCTCTGCATGCTACTGAGATCTGATGTCTCTGAAACTTGAGTATCATTGTCGTCAGTATTTTCTGGCAGGTTTGGCGATTTACTTCGGCCAGCACTATTTGTGGACGATGATGACGTTGCATGCAGATGAGGAAACAATCGGCTCATGGACTTGCTAGTGCCACTGCCAATAGATCGGGTCATCAACAATTTGCTCTCAATCCATGATGTCTCTGGGATGCTGCGCGTCATCCTGTTGGCTGCAGCAAATGATGGCAGTACTTCATTGGTATCAGCAACGTTCTCTAAGGATTTCAGAGGTTCCTTATCCAAATCTGACAGTTTAACAAAGCTTGTCTCTACAGACTTCACCTCCCTCACTTCTACTTCGGCTGAACTGCCATTAACATTTGTAGATACATTCTCCTTGTGTTCTGCTTCTCCCTCATTTTCAACTTTCATGCTTTGTTCTGGAACGTCAAATGTTTCAGTCTGTTTTAACTTGTCACTTGCAGGATTTCTGGAACTTTTGTGCATTTCTTTCTCTGCAGGTTCCTTTCCTTCAGAAATAGTTTCTATGTCTGATTCAGACTTCCCCTCATAACTTAGTGCTCTCTTGGTAATCCTGTCAGCTTTCAGTGGTATCCTGGCATGACATGAAGACGACATCTGTTTCATCGAGACTTCCTCTTCCAACTGGGGTACTGCTACTTGTTCTGGAGATGTTATTGACTCATGCAAAGACTGACTACTTCCTCTTAGTCGTGATTTTCCAAGAGAAGTAGTACTAGAGGATTTACTGTCATCAGGGCTGCCAACACTTCCCTTCTCTACAGAGAGACTGTGTGTTCGTTTATGATGCTTCTTAACGGTCCCTCTCAAATAGTCAGTTCCTTCATTGGTTGTAGTATCTAAGTTCCATGAATGACGGTTTACGTTAGGTCGGAGGCCTGAAGGCAATGTCTTACGCCTCGTAACGGGGGAGTCTGTCTCTATGAACATAAAGAAGCCACCCTGCTTTTTGTTCTTCTGCTCTCCATTTTGTTCTTTCACATTGTCACTGTCCTGCTGTAGCTTGCAGGAGCCACTGAGGGATGCAGGACCACTTTCTATCCTCTTGTGCGATGATAATTGCGGTGATGTGACCTTGCTTTTCACCAAATCACCAGCACTGCCATTTTTCTGGCCTGAATCACCAATATCAATAAACATTGAGAAAAGTGCATGCTTTTTATCCGAAGTAGTTTCAGGTTTCACTTCTTCTTCATGTGTCTTTTTGTTCTTTGCTGGATTTTGATTTACTTGCTTCCTTTTCTCGTCTTCACCAAGATCAACAAAGAAACCGCAAGAGGAGTTCCTTGGGACTGGTTTTGTCTCTTCATTGCACACACCAGGTGACTCATCTCTCTTAGTTTCATGTGCCTCTTTCTGTTCCTTCAGCTCAACAAAGAAACCAACGCCAGAGTTTCTTCTACCAACCGGAGCCTCCTTCACATCATTATCACTGATTATTTCCTTCTTACTCTTTTGTAATGGTTTCTTTCCTGGACCAGATTCTGGAGAAGCCTTCAGGTCCACAAAGAAACCCAATGAATTTACTTTATTATCAATTTGCTTAGAAGTATCATTATTGGCATCACTTTTCTTGCGTTTCTTTGGCTCTAGAGGAGGTTTAGAGGCAACAGTGGTGCAGTCGCTCATGTCAACAATCCATGCTGACACAACAGAAGGTGAAGATGACACTGTTGGTCTGATAAGAGGTTCTTCTGGTTTTGGCTCATCACACAAGATGGTTGCACCACCAGACAGAATTGGAGCAGATTCATTCTTCCTCCGGGCCATAATGGGACTGTCTGTAACTGAACGAGGTGGTGCCACAAAATCTGCTGTGGACACTCCTCCAGATACTATCGGAGTTGACTCCGTCCTCTTTTGTTTCTTAGGACTATCGCATGACTTTTTATCTTCTACAAGGACATCACTGCATGTCAGAGCTCCTGATATTACCGGTTTCATTGAATTATCAAAACTGCTGGATAACCTCTTCTGTCCCTGGTCACTTTCATTATCTATCACAGCAACACCCACGTCTTGCTGAGTCTCTTGCAAGTTGTCCAGCAGCCCGTCATTGTTTAGCGAGTCTGGTGTGTGAATGTCGTGGTTTGCAAGAGCAGGAATCATATGAGGGCTGCGTAATGGTGTACCAGTTACAACACTCTGGTCCGACAGTAATGAGCCTGTACCAACAACAGTTTCAGGGTCCAGAACCTGCGATGGCATCACAGGTGGACTGATGTTTGGTAAAGAACTCTGCAGAATTTCTTCCATAGCTAAGTCATTCTGTTTCCCAGGGAGTACCACCAAGCTCTGAGTATCATGAAAACCTTCACTACCTGTGACGTGTCCCGAAAATTGTGGAATACAACTCTGGAACAGCAGATTGCCTTGTCTTCGTTCATATTCTTGTCTCAGCAGAGCTAGACGATCATCATCTGGGTCTAATTCAAATGTGTTTCTACGGATAAGACTTGGACGGCGTGGTTCATTGTCTGCTGCGTCACTTTCCTTGTCTGATGATAGAGAGCTGAATGTTGTCTTCTCTGCTTCTTCCTTGAGTTCTATTTCATTCTCTGGTTCAGGCGGTTTCCTTCTGGAGATTATGTCTTCTGACTCACAAGAATCGTACCTCTTCCGCGCACTTGAAGGAACTTTCCTAGCAGCAACATATGGTTCTACTTGCTCTGTTAACTTAATCTCCTTCTGGAACTCTTCAACAATATCCTGACCATCAGATGCCTTTGCTTCACGCTTCACCACCTTAAGTGAAGTGATCTTCATGTGTGGCGAAGCTGGTACAGAGGTATCAGTTCCCTTATCCTCCGAGATGGATAAATGTGATGACAAGAATGGAATCATATCCTCAGAAAAGCTCTCAGCCTGTGACTCTATAGGCAAAACTTCTGACGATGTATACTTAGTCTTTATATTAAAACAATCCATAATTCCTTTGTTGACAATATCGCATGTAGTCTTTACCATCTCTGCACATGATGGGATTGGTTCGATGGCACTATCCATTGTTTCTGGTAGAGAATGATACTCTTTGCTCTCTTGTTCAGAATCCTGTTGCTTTGGGAACCTTGTTGGTGGCAATGATGCGACTTCTAGTTCATCTACTAAGTCGGCAGCATTTATGAAGTAGTTACTGTTGTTTTTTCCTGTACAAACACTAACATTCCAGTTGGCCTGCAACTCGGAATGAAATATTTCTGCATCACTGATTTTCGCTTCTTCATGTACTATATTGGTTGGAGAGGAGGTTGCATGTTTCACAGAACTAGATGAAGATCGAACACTTTCTACTTCTCTGTCCTCTGAAGGAATTTTCCCAAGTTCAGACAGTTGATCAGTTGTATGGCCAATAGAAGCAGTACTGTCCATATTTAATTTCTTTACAGATTCCCATTCCTCGTCTTGTGCTGAGGAAATGTTGCTACACCAAGTGGAAACAAAGCTACTGTTATCCACTTCTTGAGAGCTTTCATTTTCTACATCCTTGGCTTCGGCAGAAGTAGTGTTAACCCAAACTGAAGCAATCTTTTCATTATTTAACTTCTTTACAGTATCTGATCCTTTTGTTTGAGAAATTTCACTGCCTATGTCTTTGTTCTGTAAACTAGAAAGTTTGCTACTCTCCCATGTGATGAGTTCCGAAGGAAAGTTACATTTGTTTTCAAACTCTGGCACTCCTGTTTGAGAATTTTCGCTCCCTATGTCTTTGTTCTGCAAGCTATTATCTTGGGTAGAAAGTCTGCTACTCTCCCAAGAAACAGGCTGCGACACGGTGCTGCATTTATTTCCAGATTCTGATACTCCAGCTTGAGAACTTTTGGTGTCTACTTCTTTATCTTGTAACCTATTATCTTGGGTAGAAGGTTTACTACTCTCCCATGTGATAAGTTCCGAAGGAAAGTTACATTTATTTTCAAGCTCTGGCACCCCTGCTTGACAACTTTCACTGCCTAAGTCTTTGTTCCGTATACTATTATCTTGGGTAGAAAGTCTGCCACTCTCCCAAGAGACAGGGCCCGATGGCATGCTACATTTGTTACCAGACTCTGGCACCCCTACTTCACAACTTTCGCTGCCTATGTCCTTATTTAGTAAACTAATTTTTTTGGTAGAAAGTTTGTTACTCTCCCAAGAGACAGGCTCCGACACAGTGCTACATTTATTTCCAGATTCTGACACTTCTGCTTGAGAACTTTTGCTGTCTACTTCTTTATCTTGTAACCTGTTATCTTGGGTAGAAAGTTTGCTACTCTCCCATGCGACAAGCTCCGAAGGAAGGTTACATTTGTTCCCAGATTCTGGCATCACTTGAGAACTTTTGCTGTCTACTTCTACATCCTGCGCAGAAGGAAAGGTGCTATCCCAAGTGCCAGCATCTGAAGACACAGATGAAGAACCTGATGACTTGACTGGTTTTCTCAGCAGAATATCAATGTCTTCATCATGAGGCATTTCTTCACCGATAGCTGCCTCAGTAAGGTCAACACCGGAAGTTTCCGAGATGGTGTGTTCTCGTGGACTGCTGAACCCACCTCCAGGAATGCAACCAGTGGAACTTGTGTCCAAGCCTGAATCTGGACCTCCGGCACTAGCATCCATATCAGGGCTACACAGACTGGTGAAGATCTCGTCGGGGCTAAATTCTGTCTTCTTACAGCACTCTAATTCAAACACTTGTGTCTCACTAGGACTGTCCAGAAACTCTTCAACTTCAGGCTCCTCTTCTACTTTAGTTCGTTTCCTATCATCTTTCTTCCTGAAAGTGTTTACCTTTGCTGCAACTTCAACATTCGCTTTACCAGCAAAATGCAGAAAACTGTCCTTGTTATTTCCTGCAATATCACAACTGCGCTTATACTTTTTGGTGTAATGACTAGAAGCAAATGTCAGTGATGAAGGCTTTTTGATTTTCTTTACGTCGTTTCTTTTTTCTTCCTTGAACTTGATAGACTCAAATGATTTAAGAAGCTCGTCCTGTTCTGCTAATTCTTTCTCTAGAATACTTGCAGCACTGTCCACTGATTTTGCACCACTTTCCTCAATGAAACTCTCCTCAACTGACACAATAGTGTAGTACGATCTGTTTGTTTTTTGTAATGTCTTCACATGCTCTTCTTGTTTATCAACATCAGTAAAGTGATATAAGTCAGAAGGTGAAGTTTCTGGTGTAAGGTAGATATCAGACTCTGGGCTTAGTCCAGAATCACCACTGCTGAAAACTGTTGCTTTAGCAACTCCTTCCAAATGCTGAATCACTTCTTCTTCTTCCTCAATCACTGAACATTTTGAGTACAGATTACTGAAATCACAAGAACAAGAACAGTAAGAACATTGTATACACATATAATAGAGATTTGCTTGTAATAGACTAAAGTGAAGCCAGAAATCACCTATTTTAAACTTTTTTTATGGTTGTTTGTTACCTTTACATGCAAAAGTGGCCACAAAATGGGTTATAAAATTTTGTATACAGAGTGTCTAGTCTATACGTTTAATATTACAAAGTTTATAAATGGAAAATTTAATGTCAGTACAGCAGGTTGGCCATGATAGCTCAATGGGTTAGAGCGACTGGACGGAAACCAGGAGATCCGTGGTTCAAATTCTGACCATGACATTGAATTTTTCATGTTGACTCTATTAGTAGATCTCTTGACATGACTGCAACAATGAGACAATGTTAGATCAAAATGTATAAAGACGAACAGCTTTTTGCATTCTTGGACTGAATCAAAATGTGTGGAGTAAGTACAACATTTTTGTTGTGATTTAAGTTTGTGAGGTGGTCCGGCCCGTAGCGAATCATGTCAAACTCTCCCTTTTTGCTCAACGTCTCACAATTAAGGATTTGTGGTGTGTGAGGATTAAGTATCGGGAGATTGGAACTTGGTCGAGGTGACTTTCAGTGTAGCTCGTGCTGAGTCCTCTTATCTGTGTTCCGGGGGTGGGTGCATCCTGACTAGTTGCAGGTTTATTTGACTGAAAAGCAAACACCTTGACTGTTCAACCATAGCCCGCTCACATCTCTTTAAGCCTTGGCACTCTCCAGCTAGAGTGTTATGACTAAAAGTTACAGATTTCTCCACTACCCACCGTATGGCGCTGGCTGATGACCCCTCTACAACCCTGTTCCAGCTTACAGCTGCAATGTGTTGACATTACAAACGCAGAACTTTCCGAAGCAGTGGTTTACAGTTTAGGAATTAACGTTTTTCAATCACTTTCGTTGTCACAGAAGCAATGCACCTTAATTTAATATCACAGGAATATAATGTTTGCATATCAGTTCACTTAGTAGTTCTGAATGCTTTCAGTTCTTTGCACACACGAGTTAAGAACAATGTTGCATTGCTGGCATTATGTCTTCCTCTAGGCTTTTTCTCACACATACTTTAAGTAGCTTAGGTACAGCACTTGTCATAAATTTCTCTATAACTGCCAAAAGAGAAACAAACTCTGGAGATGGGTAATAGTAAGTGGAGTTTTCGTCCCTTTTGAATATTAGATTTACAAGGGATGCTGTACACTTGGCGGTAGACACTTTTGTAATACAGGTGGCACAAGAGCATTCGGCCGCTATTTTTTTAACTATAAAATCTTCTATATATGCCAGTGATAAGTGGACTGTTGCATGAAACGAGGCTGTCTAGGAAGAAAAGAAAAAAAAACTAAGTAGGTAAACAGTTAAAAGCAGTGTAACAATATACGTTAGTAGGTCTTATAAGACAGAAATTCACATTACCTTTAATGTTATTCAGTTCGCCCAATATTGCGATTATTGTGTCTGGAAGCTGTGTTGCAGTGTACAATGGTGTCTTTATCAATAATTGAAATGATTTAAGAAAATTATTGGTTTCATAATAAAGTAATCTATCTTCATTTGCTTGCTGCTTGTTTACAAATTCTTTGTGCCTTTTATTTGCTCCCCATAATTTATATCTCAAGGTGTTATTCTCCCTTTCCAATCTCTTTAATTTGGAAATTATGTCTTCCTCAATCTGAATTGCAGCACAGTTATAAGTGCGTGCATCTGTGACATGATCCAGCTCATTAATATCAGCAGCACTGTTAACACTTTCTCTGATGGAACTGCATCTCCGTTTTCTGCTTTCTGTGTGTAAGCGTATTTTTTAACTTTGTCGTCTTGGTGTTGCTTGTTTCACTAATTTATAATCTGGGTAGTTCGAAAAAATGCTTGGAATACTTCCTGTCTTCAGCAGTTTAATTTTACAGCCTGGCTTAGTCGTCCTCAGTAAAATGCAAACTGCACACGACTGTTGAAGTAGATTTATCATTTACCACAAAATTAGAGCACGATATAGCTTTTAGCCATTGTTTACATAGTTCTTCTACTGGAAATTCATGGAAACTGATCCCTTTTGATTTTCCTTTCTTACTTTTACAGAAGGGTACGCAACAATACACCATCTGAAATATAAAGTATTGAGTTCATAATTGCTGCCGTAATTCTTACATTTGGAGCACTGCTATGTATGGTTCGGAGATCTGGACTTTGGAAAAACTGAGAGCTTTGAAATATAGTGCTGTCTATTGTAAATTTTTGTACTATAAAGCTGTCATGGAAAATCTACCTTCTAAGATAATGAACTGCCACCATTTACGGCACAACAGTAAAAGTAATAATAATAAACAATGACATGTTGTGCTCATACTTATGATTACTTATATTATCTCTTATTTATACCCAGTTTTCTTATTGTCTCTTATTTATGCCCAGTTTTCTTGTTCGCTTACTTTAGATTGGTGTAAACAGCGTTTCATGTAAAATTTACTTTCAATACTAATTGAGACCATAAAATTTGTTCAACTGTCACCACAAAATTAAATGTCGGCAAGACCACTTAGGGGTCAGCTTTGAGAGCCCCAAGCGGCGAAAAAAGGCAAACACCGCTCGGTCGCTTAAATGCGTAGGAATCTGACTGAGTGCCGAGGCTTTAAGGGATGTGAGCAGGCTATGGTTCAACACAAGAGTTTATAGGGATCCTTAAACTTCCCTGCTCGCCACCTGTGCAGTCATCTGTGGAGTTGCATTGTTTAGTGTCACCATGTCCCAGGTCTGCACTGTAGTGTGATGTGTGAAAATTTTACCTGACAATAATGCGGCATGGTTGACCTATATTACATTGTATCATTTGAACGTCTATATCAAACATTGTGTTAATTCACCTGCTTATTTGTGACCTGTTTGTGTTCACTAACGCTAAGTATTACAATGCTTCTGTGTTTATAGCGCAGGAGCTGACTTGTTAACAGACATGGAGTCCTTATGCATCCATCTCATTCAGGTCGCTGTATGGAACGTTCTTACAACAAAAATCTCAGTTCAGCCATTTCTCGAAATCCTCCACACAAGACTTTGAAAAATAACATGACCCCACTACCAATAAACGTTCAAATTTTTCAATTTGCACCTAGATCTGCTTTGATTTCTAATTTTTCACACTCCAAGATAAGCTGTGCGTGCTCATGTTTCCAAAGCTCTTGGCAAAATCCTGCCTGTCTTTATACAAGTCACGTACAATTTTCTGAAAAAAGGAACGGGCTCAACATTCAGGTGCTCTAAGCCAGTATCAGGAAAGGTCGAACAATAGGTAATGGTTGGGAGTTTCCAGTCAGGTGCAATTGTATGTGAACATGTCTGCCCGAGAAAGTTAAAGAACAGTGGCTTGAGAAAAACATTTATGTATTATTTATATATCTAATATTGATTTTTAATTATAACCTGATCATCCCTGTGGGTTATCATTATGTTATTCTCATAGCATATCTATTATGTACTCACTCTTAACGATCATCATCATCTAACCCTTCCTAGCTTATAAGATAATTTTAAATCAATGCTGAAATGTTTCCTAATTAACAAAGCCTATTATAGTGTGGATGAGTTTATTAATACTAGTTATAACTTTATTTTTATAAATATTATTGTTATCATCATCATCATCATCCATCATCTTTAATTAGGTGTTCCTGTCTTACAGGGACTGCTTCATTTGACAGTCAGAATGATGTTCCATTATGTAAGCATTATCAAGTCTTTTGTCAATACACATAAAGGTATGTCTGTAGAAAATGTGGAAAGTACAGTACGCACAAGATAAGAAGAGCGCTGGAATTACGGTGTAGTGTGGGCAGAGGGGAAGTTGCGAGAGCTAACACTTTTGTTTCTGCAGTGTGGTCAACCTTGAAAAACACAATTCGTTTTGTTTTGTATTCTATTTATTTCATCCTTTGAAACATAATACATATGTTATAGGACACGTCAGTTCAAGATACAAAGATAAATATAAAAAGTTACATAAGACTAAAAATAGCGTGTAAGATAAGCGAAGATATGCACCGCAAGTGAGATCTGTGGACAAACATTAAATTGAACTCGATCTGATAAGCTGTATATTTATATACTTACTATTTATGAAACACATAAAAACAGTAAACAAATATTATGACAGCTATAAATACTCACTCATTCGCTTTGTAATTCTTCGATTTCTGAGTACACTGCATCAGTTTCATCGCTAGTATCCTCTGATGTGTTGATGATAATTTCATCAATCACATTTTCTATTACACCATTATTTCTCCAATATTTCATTTCCAGCTCTTGGACCTTCTTGCAGTATCCTTCCCAATCCGTCGCAGTTACAGAAGAGAATGCTTCTATAGCAAGTTTCTGCAGGTTTGTGGCTGACATATCACCAGCAACGTTGTGTCCTCTGAAAAGTTCTTTATTTTTGCCCACACAAGTTCAATTGCATTCAGATCAGTTATACGGAGGTAAACTAATAATAGTGTGTCCCCTTTTGAGAAACTTAACATCCATAACATAGGTAAGTCTTGCTCCTAGGTTTGTTGGCCTCTATTAAGTACCAGTGTAGCTTTGGTAATGGAGGGAAATAGCTGTGTAGAAATATACAAAGGGCTCAGAGCAAGAGAAAAAGAAAGATAAAAGAGCAAGATATAAGGAAAAAGAGGAAGCCAAAAAGGAAAGGATTGAAGGGAAAAGAAGATAGAAAGAAAACATCACTATTAGTTATTACCATACACAGATCACAGCCTTACCTGCTCTTTCCTGGTGTTTTTGGAGATTCATTGGGATGAGATGTACAAAACTATTTAATACGCCTGACAGTGCTGACACTTTTTCCTGTGTAAGCAGCAGCTCGTGCTATTGATTTGCTGAGTGGGAACATTAGCTGGTTGTTATCCTTTTCTTTATCGCAAATTTCTGCAACTTTTGCTATTATTTTGCAGCCATCACTATGCACGACTGTACGTGCATGTTTCCAGGTCAGAGTTTGTTGCTCAGAAGGTACATATGATTATGAGTTTGGTGTGCCCTCAGCCATAATTACCAACAGGTTAAGCTGTAGTAATTAACCTCAAACTTGCACAAAACGAATGCACACAGAAAACAAAGAGCGCGCGTAAAAGCTTAGCATATCAGTCACTAGATGTCAGAGTGTACTAGTGTAGTGTACTAGTGTAGCGCATTTTATGTTTCTAAGTTGTCATCTGTGTTTATGGAGTTAGCCAAAACCTACCGAGTGAGGACTTGGGAGACGAATGCTCAAGATAAATTGCACGTACTGTATTTATACAGCCTTCTCACTGAATGTGAAGCACATTTTTTATCCAGAACATCTGCAGCAAACATTTTTCATTTTAAAATAAGACCTGAAGCTTTCCTGGCGACGAATATGCTCAATTTCTTCTTGGGCAGCAAGCCAGGTGAAAAGATGATTAGAAATCGACATTTTGGGAGTGTGTATCTCTCCCATCATCAGGATATTTATTAAATGAATCACTGGATATAACACAAATATAAACAAAGACAAAACACCATCAAAATTTACATTACTGAACAAAAGACTGTTTTCAGTAAATTAAATGCCAGGTCAGGAGATGGCATGAGTATAGAAAATTAATTGGATCAAAGAAACGTAACTACTTAACTTGATTATCAAGCTGTATTGATCTGTATTTAAGCTGACAGGTTTCCATTTTTAAGGCCGATTTCCAAGAGGGGCTGAACTGAACTGAACTTAGTTCTTAGTTATTAATTTGACGTGTCCTATAACATGTACATGTTTTAATGGATGAATCAATAAATCAAATCAAATCAAATCAAGCATCACTATTAAGCAAGATTTGATAATGACCACAGAGCCAATTTTCGGGAGACAACCATCTTGGTAAAATGCAACAGCTACTGGGAGTGGAGAATTAAGGAGGCTTTGGCCATTTTATTCGAGAGGAGCACGCTTAATTGTGATGCTGGATTTCAGTTCAGCTCCTCTGGAAAACCGGCCTTAAAAATGGAAATCTGTCGGCTTAAGAAGCACAGATCTACACAGCTTGATTATCAATTTAAGTAGTTACGTTTCTTTGACCCAATTAATTTTCTATACTCACGCCGTCTCCTGACCTGGCATTTAATTTATTGTAAACAGTCTTGTTCAGTGATGCAAGTATTGATAGTGTTTTGTCTTTGTTTATATTTGTGTTATATCCAGTGATACATTTAATAAATATACTGATGATGGAAGGGATGCACACTACCGAAACGTTGATATCTAATCATCTTTTCACCTGACTGGCTGCCCGAGAAGAAATTGAGCATTTTTCATTTTGTTTATTGATAGATTCTGATGTAACAATCTTGTATGACCATAGTCAATCTTCTGTGGACTATTTCATGAACGATAGACCAGGTTATAAAATTGTCTGTTGATTTCTTACCAAGGTTGTACAAATATTTACAGTATTTTCTGCAGACACATTCTGTTTGCTATGTTTTCATGTAGAGACAAAAGACTACCAGTTTCTCATACCCTTTTGTAAGCTTACATATGACATCACTCACAATTTTTTATGCTTCACTGTCTCTCATTCCATTCTTTTAAGAGGACTGCTCAATAAAGTATGATCACAGTTTTTATGGTCATAATTTCTTGCACTGGAATTTAATCTTATGATATTCTGTTAGCTTAATGTGTAACATATGCTGTAATAGTTTTATTGTTGGTACTCCTCATTCCCACCTGTGAGGCAGGCAAACAGAGACATTTAAAGTTAATTGATAGAAATTAATCATTTCTTCACACTAACCCTATAGGCTAAGGTTTTGGATGCTGTGACATTGGATTTTTCAAGTTGACTATCTACCCAAAACAGAGACATATTCATTATCGCCTACTGAAATAATGGAGGTGATGTGCGAGGAACAATATCAGGCTTTGAAATTCTGCTTTCATTTCAACGTATCTTTTCAGCTGAGGTCTATACAGTTATAGGATGTATATGTTCTTCTCTACAGCACAGCTCAAAGATTGTTAAGTTGCTCAAAGTGGGGAGACAATCGATTTCAAAGAAAGGTGTGGACAGCACTACCAGCAGCTATTATGATTAGAGTACTGACTTCTGTATACTCCTCCACAGGAGAGTAAGTCTCCGAGGGATGAGACGCAGGGGGATTGGCGAAGGTTCCCACACCCTCCCTGGACAGGTTTATGACACCCCGTGTCAGTACAGTTAAAGACCATTCAAAAACATTCTGACGGCCTCTACTTTTGTGAATGAATCTTCTCAGTTTTAATGTACAAGGTGAATAGGGCGCATGTTTTTTTAAATGTCTGCTCCTTATGTAGCAGGCATTCTCTGCCACACACATTTGCTGTCCTTGTCCCACAGCACATTCCTTACAGGGACCTTCTTTGCGTTGCTGGCCTATAATTAATATAGCACTGTAAGTTTGTATATTTTAGTTCTGAGAGTTAAAGCTCCCAAGTATTGGTGAGCAAGTGGGTGACCACCATGGCACCGCAACTGTCACAGGCATCAGGTCTTAATCTAACAGCACTGTAATATATACATGTTGAGCTATGTTTGAAGAAATTCAACATTTTGAAAGGTGTTGGATATTAGTTTGTGGACATGCACATGCTTGCATATATTCAGGCAACAACAAGCATGGTACTTACCGTATGAAAGCCTTTACATGTTCTGTGGAACCCTTATGAAGCTCTATGGAATAAAAGCCACTACCATTCTCTCTCAGTGGCTGGAATGTGCAGAGTTTGCTGAAGAATCTAGAGGCTCTAACTTGCAATATACTGCGATGAGTGCGAACATAAGCAGCGCCACCAGCAACCAGTTCCAAATCACAGTACAGTGATTCTTTGTAGATTCTGCGCAGCATGCAATCAATAACATGTCATATTACATTTTACATGCATTTTTTTGTTAATATAGTGTTCAGATCCTTTATCTAATATGTGAGTGACAATTTTCTTTAAGTACCATAATTTTTCCAAGTACAACTTGACATTTTGAGCTCTAATAGATAGACACACATGTATGCTCCGGTGTATAATAGCACTGTATACCATTCAGTATCCATTTATTATTGTGTGATGTCTATAGAATACTTTCTATGCTGTAGGATCATAAAACGGACTCTATTGCACTACATTTCTCAGGCAAATGATGAAGTTGGAAAGTAGGACTATCATCTAATTTACCTTTTATCTTCCAAAAACAACCTTACTCCCACTCCTAGTACACACACTGGACACAATTTTTGGTTTTACTCTACAGAACTTGGGAAAAATTATATGCTGCCTTAAGCTTGCCAACCTGTTAATCAAGGCTTCGCGGGTGATCAGCCATGTCAACTTTCATTAGTTTGATATAGCTGATCACCTGCGAAGCCTTGATTAATAATGCTCACTGTGAAAGCTTAAAGTCTTACTTGCCAACCAACTTAGATCATCAACCTCTTGCATATACAAATTTCTATCATCTGAACACAGCCCTACAAGTCTCAGCATATATGGATTTTCATAAGTTGTTTCTCTACAACTCCAGTCAACTAATCTATCTACACAAAGAAGCAAGCCAATCATTTAACTTCCACAGTTGTGATCCAGGATTACCTCAACTTCTGGTGAAGTCTGTGTCAACCATTGTTAGTATTTTGCTATTGTAAAATATGACTGATGAGATGGGAACCACTACTAGCTCATCAGCACTTATTTCAACCAAAAGTTCAATTAACAGAAACAATTACTTCTTTACCACACAAATATAACTATTTGCTACAAAAACTTCTCTTATCTTAAGAAAATGCTGTTGATACTTCTTTTCAAATGGAAATCGATTTCGCAAACAAATCACTTGCGTCCTCAGTCCACAGATAAACTCCGTTGTCAAGGATACCAGTTACCATGCCTTTCTTATACTTTTTCAGTATTACCAAAATCTGAAAACGAAACAAACCTAAAAATAAAATCAACTGCTGGTATTTTAAAATTCATTATGTGATGTTTATTTTTTAGAATAAATATCTTTTCCCAAACCATTAAATCTATCGGGCCATTTAAATGTTTTAATAATTTAACTTCTGGATTTATTTCATAGTTAGATAACCAAAAATGACCTGCTACGGCCAATTTATCAGTTTGTTTATAATTAATGTTATGAAAATGTTCTTTCGTTCTGGTTTCTAAATTACGTTTTGTCTTTCCAATATAAACCTAATCACAATCTAAACAATTAAATTGATAAATATTGTTCATGAAAAACAAATAAATGATGATTAATTTTTAGATGAGTCGTATTTATTACACATCTGCTTCACTTTCGTATCAGTTAAATCTCGATATATAAAATAAATGATGCTTTAAAATTACTAAATGTACAAGATAAAGCTATAAAATTCAAATTAGAAACTGAAATTAATGGATTTCTTTCTTTTCTAGATTTGAAGATAAGAAATAAATTAGATTTTGGCATTTATAGGAAATCAACTCATATTGATAATTACATAAAAAATAAAAGTTTTAACCCTTTTTCACATAAATTTGCTGTTTTTAATAGTTTGATTTATAGATTAATAAATATACTCCTGATTAAAGAGAAATTTAATAAAGAATATAAACATATTATTAATACTGTTTTAATTAATGGTTTTAATAAAGACTTTATACAAAAGAAGATTGAAAAATTTAAATATCAAAAAACTGTTAATGATATTTCTACCCTTAAAAAAATAAAAGACGATTATAATTTTAAAAAATTTACTTACTATCCTTGGGTTAATAAACATTTTCAAATTTTTTTTAAAGAAGATAGTATAACTTTAATTCCTCAAAATAAAAATAGTATTAAAAGTTTACTACATTTTTCTAAATAGGATAAAATTCCTAATAATAAAAAATCTTATATTTATCAATTTAATTGTTTCAATTGTGATAAAGTTTATATTGGAAAAACGAAACATAATTTGGAAACCAGAAGGAAAGAACATTTTCATAACATTAATTATAAACAAACTGATAAATCGGCTGTAGCAGGTCATTTTTGGTTATTTAACCATGAAATAAATCCAGAAGTTGGCTGGCCCCCTAGCTCAGTCGGTAGACCACCTGCCTGTTGTGCTAGGGGTCCCGGGTTCAACAGAGTTTATCTGTGGACTGAGGATGCAAGCAATTTGTTTGCGAAATCGATTTCCATTTGAAAAGAAGCATCAACACCAATTTCTTAAGATAAGTGAAGCCTTAGTGGCAAATATATTTGTGTAATATTTATTGCTTCACTGTAGCTAGCTTCATTTTCTACATAATTACTTCTTTAGCACACAAATAACTATTTGCAACAAAAACTTCACTTATCTTAAGAAAATGATGTAAACTTTTCTTATTAATTGATGAGATCGATTTCGTAAACCCTTGTTTACATCTTCAGCCATCAAACAACCTCATTGTCAATGTCACTATTGCTAGAGGTCACTATGTTTTTGCCAGTATTACCAAAATCTGAAAATGAAACGAATTTAAAAACAGATCGACTGCTGGTATTTCACAATTCATTATGCAATGTTTGTTTTTTAAAATAAATATCTTTTCCTAAACCATTAAATCTATCGGACCATTTAATTGTTTTAATAATTTAACTTCAGGATTTATTTCATGGTTAATGAGTAAAAATGATCTGCTACGGCCGATTTATCAGTTTGTTTATACTTATTGTTACGAAAATGTTCTTTTGTTCTTGTTTCCAAACTGTGTTTCGTCTCTCCAATATAAACTTTATCACAATCGAAACAATTAAATTGATAAATACCAGATTTTTATTATTAGGAATTTTATCATTTTTAGAGAAATGTAGTAAAATTTTAATACTATATTTATTTTGAGGAACTAAAGTTATTCCAAACTTTTTAAAAAATTTTTGAAAATGTTTATTAACCTAAGGATGGTAAGTAGATTTTTTAAAATTATGCTCGTCTTACTTTTTTATGGGTAGAAGTATTATTAACAGTTTTTTATATTTAAATTTTTCAATCTTCTTTTGTATAAAGTCTTTATTATAATTGTCGCATCGTAAGTTGGTGATTGGTGTTTTGCCTCCACGTGCTATTCAGCTGCGAAAACAAGGAGAGGGGATAAACACGTCACTGACACGTCATTGCGGTCGCCTAGCAACCAACAATCCACCAATCAAAAGTAAACTGTTGCCATAGCAACCCGGCACGCTTATCCTACATTGCGAACTCTATCACACCACACCACGTGCTTTGTGCATGACTCTAGTCTATCAGCATGTTGAGGTTTGCAATAAGCAGACACTGCTACTATTGTTGCTTTGCTTATGAATCAGTGGTATCACAATACAGTCGTCGTTCGTTGCCCTTTAGTATGAGATGGTATGCATTGTTGGAAAGGAACAGGTGTGGATTTAGTTTCAAGGAATATCTTATGGCATTTTCTGGGTCAATGACCAACCTTTACAGTTCAATGACCAACCCTCCTTACCTGCCTTTGTCCGGTCCAGTTCTAACATGAATAACCCTTGCGTACTTAGGATATTTCTCCCTGTCATCACTGCCAAACTAAGAGTGTACTGCTTCAAGTAATGAACGTTTCACAGGGTGCAAACAGCTTTACATTTTCGCAATATAATTTGTGTGTTTCAGTGATCAACTTTAGTGTTTCAGTGATCAACTTCAGTGTTTCAGTGTAACTTTAATATTTAGCTAATTATCGTTACTAATGGCACAAACACTTGTGCTACAGAAACAGACAGAAAGAAATTATCTGTGAAGACCACAAAAAATGTTTTTGGGTACGAAATCCCAATTAAAGGACAAGTAAGGGAAATTATATGTGCGTGTTCAAGACCATTTAAAAAAAGTATGAATTGCTGGAACCGGTAAAAGCAAACCGCAGTTCCCAAAATATATAGTTGAAGAAATTGCTGCAGAAAAAGGCCACAAAATTATTAGACTTCCTCCCTACCATTGCCATTTTAATGCAATAGAGTTGATTTGGGCCCAAATAAAGGGATATGTAGCGCGCAACAATACAGATTTCACTATAACATCTGTTATAAAACTAACAGAAGAAATAATAGCAAAAATAAGTGCTAAAAATTGGGAAGATGCTGTTTGTCACACAAAAAAGTTATAGTAGCAGCATGGGAAAACGAAGGCGTTTTGGAAGAAAGTGGAAGAACTCATAATTTCCGTGGGAGACTGCAGTAGCTTTGACGACGACGGGGGCGGCAGCGGTGGCAACGACGACGATCAGAAAAGCAGTACCAATGACAGCAGGGACTATGAGATAAGCGGCATATTCCCATTGGAATAGAATGCATAATTCTGTGCAGGTATGGTACTTATGTTTCTCTAAATCTTAACTTTAGCTAACCATTTATTTTTTGTTCATTCCGAAGATTTTGTATGCTGTAATTAGTTAACTGCTCACTTAAACGTGTAGACAGTCTTACGGCAGTCTTATGATTAATACTGCAGTAAGCAAATTTCTAGGAATATGTGCGTGTGCATTACCGCAGCCCTTCCTCCTTCCTTCTACCCGCCATCTTTGTTGCCTAGCATGTGGAGAGGAACGGTACAGTGGCAACGGTGCTATCCCCTCTCCTTCCCCACTCCTTCAACTGTCAATCACCAACTTATAATGCACCCATAATAAAACCATTAATTAAAGCAGTATTAATAATATGTTTATATTCTTTATTAAACTGCTCTTTAATCAGGAGTATATTTATTAATCTATAAATCAAACTATTAAAAACAGCAAATTTATGTGAAAAAGGGCTAAGGTAACAGATCATTTTTGGTCATTTAACCATGAAATAAATCCAGAAGTTAAATTATTAAACAATTAAATGGTCTGATAGATTTAATGGTTTGGGAAAAAAATATTTTAAAAAATAAACAGAGCATAATTAATTTTGAAGTACCTGCAGTCAATTCTGTTTTTAACTTTGTTTCATTTTCAGATTTTGGTAGTACTGGCAGAAACATAGTGACCTCTGGCGATAGTGACATTGACAACAAAGTTGTTTGATGGCTGAAGATGTAAACAAGAGCTTACGAAATTAATATCATCAATTAATTAGAAAAATTTACAACAGTTTAAGATAAGTGAAGTTTTTTGCTGCAAATAGTTATATTTCTGTAGTATTTGTTGCTTCATTGTAACAAGCTTCATTTTTTATGTAATTACTTCTTTTCTTGGCTTCCGCATCCTGATGGCTTAAAATCTTGATGACATTTTGCTGTAAACTATGTTAAGCATCTTCTACAGCATCACCCTCCAGCTATAAAAAGAGCCATGTCAAACAACTCCATCAGCATGCCTTACATGTATGTGACAAAGAATACCTGAATCGAGAACTGAAGGACCTCCGAGATGTACTGAAGGTGAACAATATCTAAACTGAGATATCCATATAAATAAGAACATCAAAATATTAAAAAACCAGTAAAGACTGAGGCGAAGAAAACTTACATACCTTACACACATGGAGTAATGGAAAGAATTACAAAAATATTGCAACATCACAATATTCAAACTAGATACATGTCAGTTAAAGAGCTGCAGTCTTTCATAAGACCACACAAAGATAAGAACACTTCACAAAATAATCTGCGATAGTGCTGAATAGTACATAGGTCAAATGGGCAGATCCATCAACACCAGAAAGAATGAACATATGATACATGAAACTTTCCCAACCAGAAAAAATCTGCCATCGCGGAGCATGCAGAAAACACCGGCTACCACAATGACTATGATAATTTAAGGATTTTAGCTACTTGTGACAATTTCTCTCAAAGAATATTAATGGAAAACATACAAATATTTAGGAGAGGATCAATATGAGCTGTGACTAAACAAACCACTCAACACAATATGGAAGACCCTATTAGCACAACAACCTCGTATTGGAGTACAACGAACGAATAGGACTGCAGGTGGGCAGGGACAGAGTATAAAAATAGTGACCATTTGAAACATTTGCACTGACATGGCATGACCACATCACACAAATAAGAGGAAAAGTCAACTGGTTAAGCAACCAATTAAACAACATAAACAACCAATTAAAACTCAAGATGGGGGAAACACTTCATAAAACTCTTATCTGACCTATTCTAACATATGCAGCGCCAGTATGGGGATAGGCCGCAAAAGCATATATCAAGAGACTTCAGAAACTCCAAAACAAAATTCTAGGGATAGTTTCGAAGGTTCCATCAACGGCATCTGCAGACATCCTCCATAACAAAATTAAAATTTACACTATAGAGGAATTTATCAAGAAACTTGCATTTGACATGTACCAAAAACTACCAAAACTACACAATCCATAATGAACTCACTAAGGACCTACACAACAGAGGCCAACAAACACATAAGATAGCTCTCACTCTTTAACAGAAGACTATTCTTCAATTACACAGAGCCTGACATCCAAGAATACCTCGAAAACCTCATGAATTATCCCCATTAACCTCTAACAAGCACTTTTCTTTTTCCTGTTTCAGCCCAAACAGCAGTCTACAAAGCCCTTGTGCTACCCAGACAAGGTGGAACCGGGAGAGAAGGCCTCACCTGCACAAACTGCAGTCAGACAATGACAAGCAGCCAAACGGACTTGAAATGACAATCGGTGCCAATATCCACCGACTAGTAAATCACTGGATGCTCTAGAAGCAGCCCCTCCCTGATAGAAGACTAGCTCCTAAAGATTAAGCTTACTGTATTGTCGCAAATGCATTGTTGAGGCAAGGCAACACGAGGGACGAGTTCAAAGAGCCGGGCAGTGCTATGTGGAGATAGAAGTTCGCCGAAACGGTGGGGGGAAGGAGACAGATTTCTGGAGAGTTTGTATTTCTTCTAGCGCCATCTTGACTGTTTTAGAACATTCCAGATAATGAGTGGGCTATAAAAAGGAAGCCGCTGCCTGCCACTGGGGAACAGTTGTTAATTGAACTTGCATGCGTGAACAGCTGTGTGAGCTGTGTTGTGGTCGTTGACCTTGCAAGTTGTATTGCGTATGTGACGTAATTCTGCGACTGTAAAGGTTGACTAAAGTGTGTTTCTACAGAAATAAAGTGCAATTTTTGGTGTTTGTAACCTGGACTTTTAATTTCACGAACCCACAAAGTCACAGTATGATTACAGACAACTGCAGTTACTGTAGAAATCCTAAGTTCATGACATCCTTCCCAATGGAAGGAACAAAACGACTAAAACAAATATATGTAAGCATAATCTATAATGTAAGTGACAATTGCCAACACAGCAGCAAATTAGTATGTTAGCCTAAACAATAAGACACACCCAGCACAGCCTGGACACCAATTTCCTATTATTTCCTTGAGCCCTCTAGAGCCACAGTCAGAGCTTCTAGTCATGGCCACTGCCTAGGATTTAACCTCCAGTCGCTCCCACCCAGCATCTCTCCTTTGAATAACGCAGGCACTATGTGGGACTGCACTAACCTAACCCTAAAATTCCATTTAACTCTTACAAACCCTCCTAACTGGTGGAGGTTTTTTAGTGGAGTAGTATCCTCCAAGTGAGGCCCACACTCCCCACAGTACCCTCCAACACAGTGGAAGTCCATAAATGGATTTTTCCTACACTCAAAAAAACAAAAAACATTTGCAGTTACCCAGTGAATAAGCCCAAATAGCTTACGGTAAAATGTTGGTAAGATTTTAAGTCAACAGGATGCGGACCACACAGGACAAAGGTCATGGAAGTCTACGTAACCATTTAAGAAACAATACTTAGAAACCGCTGCTCCCTTAGTCAATGGTAGATACAAGGTATCACACAACTTCTACAAACTATTCTTACATTAGCTTATTTTTTTTACTTTTACTGAATGGTTTCACTACACATTTTGTTGTAGGTACAATAGCAATACAAGAGCCTAAAGCAAGTCAAATGTTTTCAAAGCAGGCTGATAGCTAATTGCTCTGAAATACCATTTGCTTTGCAGGATCACAAGAAAAAGTGAACAGCAACTTAGCAATTGAAGAAAGGTTTCAAGTATTTGATAATTCATAGCAATAATAAAGAATATCCCAGTAAATGTTTAATGCTACAAGAGAAATAAGTACGGTAAATTACTTTTTAACAAGATTAAGGTTCTCTCTTATGTTTACCAATTACACAAAAGCCATTCAGAAGACACTTTGAAGGTGTTCACTGCAGAAAATTATAGTATACATTTTATTTGTCTTGTAAATATCTTAAATACCTAATCTTGCCATAAATATGGTTACAAATTTTTGACACATACTGTACATTTGTTTGGTACGTAAACAACTATGTGTGCACACCTTAACCTTGAACCATTGTTAGCTTGTCTTTGAAAGAGGAATCTTTAACTCCAAGTTTCACCATGGAATGGGGTTATTATGAAAATTGTGTAACCATTACTGCCTTACATAAAGTTGGAAAATCTGCAAGTGACATTTCAAGACCTACAAAAACTGAAAATCAGCCATAAGTTTGTATACCATACCATTGAGCAATTCACTGCAACTGGGACTGTAAAGGATCGGTCGAGGGAGGGTCAACCACGCAGTGTCAGGACTCCAGCAGCACAAAAGACAGTGGCAGCTTGTGTTCGGAGAAATCCTGTGTGGAAGCAGGCTATTGTCACCCGAACATTGGAACAACCTATAGAACCAGCTGACGGCAGCAGCAGGAGACGGAGGCTCTCGGACACGCCCCCTCGTTTGTCTTATAGCGGTAATGTGGGGTGGCTGGGGAAAAAACATTACCGTGCCGTCTCTTTCCGCTGCCCTTGATTTCTCGAACTTACGGGATATTTCATCTAATCTAGAACCTTCCAGATCAGCTAGCTGACCCTATATAAGCAACATGCCGGGCAAGAGGAGTGAGTCAGAGTCAAGAGTTCCTGGCGAGCAGTGTAACAGTGCAGTGCTAGTGTACGACGAGAAGACTGTGTACGTGCATCGGAGTATTGTATGTAATTACGAGTGCAAGTGAAATTGTACGGACGAACTGGTGAATCGTAATTGTGTGCATTACGTAATTCTGTGTAATTGGCAAGTGTTTAACTGTAAGTCGGTGGAAATAAAGAACATTTTTGAGTGGTGCAATTGGACTTTTCATTTCACAAACCCACAAAGCCACACTATCTTGTCCTGTGAAATGAACATTTCAAAAAGGACAATGTCCAGGCTTCTGTCAAAGGACCTTAGACTAAGGGCTTATCGTCGATGTAAAGGACATTATCTTGACACACACCTAAACAAGTTGAGAGTGCTTAAATGTCGACATCTTCTACAGTGTTAAGCTCAAAATGGTCATCGGAACAGCCTCTTTACTGATGAAAAAGTTTTCACTATTGAAGAGTCTTTCAATGTGCAAAACGACAGGGTTTATATATCATCATCTCGGGAAGCCAGTAATAAGGTTCCTAAAGTTCAGAGGGTCCATCATCCCTCCTCAGTGATGGTGTGGTGGGGGCGAGTTATTCTGGTACCACCCAGCTACATTTTTGCAAAAAGGGTGTTAAAACCAGTGTCAGAGTGTATGAAAGAACTGTTTTGGAGTCTGTTGTCAAGAACTTGAGTGGCACATTGTTTCAAAACCAACCATGGACTTTCCAGCAGGATTCTGCCCCTGACCACAAGGCCAGGTCAATGCAAGCATGGCTTCAGTGTCACGTCCCTGACTTCATTTTGCCTGAAGATTGGCCCAGTAGCAGTCCGGATCTGAATACATTGGACTATTGACAGTGGTCACTGCTTGAGGGCAATGCCTGCTAGTGGAGACACCACACCATTGGAAGTTTAAAGTGTTCCTTGTTGTCAGCAGTGGCAGATTTTCCCCTGGATGTCATCCATTCCGCCATAGACGAGTGGCCACAAAGACTCAGAGCCTGTATCCATACAAAAGGTGGCCATTTTGAAAAGTGATTGGTGCTGTGTGTAATGAATGCCTGTAAGTACAACATACTAAAAGCAAATTAAAATATTTTGCATGGCATTTGCGTTTTTCACTTTTCAAGTTGTATGGCTAAACTAGGTACACCATTTCTCTGTCAATATTCTGCAATATTCATGAGTTCATGACAATTGCTGTCAAACTAAAATATACAACTCCAACAATGAGTCATGCAGTGTAGCCAACATTATTTATAAGAAAACAGTTTCAGAATATGAGCTAAGTGTACTAGTCGCAGTGAGACTATGAGGCATACCAGTTTTATGGGGACACAGTGTATAACCCTATATGTTATGTGTTTGGAGAAATTTAGTAACAATGTCATCAAAGTTAATTGTAAAACTATTTATAGTCAGTCTGTTGTAGTCTCAATAAACCAACTACAAGAAGTTTTACAATTAACCCTATATGTTTTAGTTAATTGATGGAAATTAATCATTTCTTCACACTAGCCATATATAGGCTAGGTATATTTGATGGTTAGAGCGACTGGACGGAAACCAGGAGATCCATGGTTCAAATCCTGGCCATGGCATTTAATTTTTCATGCTGACTCTATCAAAAACCTTAGCCTATATATGGCTAGTGTGAAGAAATGATTAATTTCCATCAATTAACTAAAATAATAAGAGTTAAATGATGAAGCATGGGACTCAAATACTTACAATAGTAAGTTGCCACAAACGGTATATCTCGGATGCGAGAGCCCCTAGTGATTTACCGGGGAAATATACGAGTCAAATGGAGAATTTAATGTCAGGACAGCACGTTGACCATGGTAACTCAATGGGTTAGAGCAACTGGATGGAAACCAGGAGAACCGTGGTTCAAATCCCGGCCATGGCATTGAGTTTTTCATGTTGACTCTATCCATAACCCTATATGTGTTTATTGTAGTTACAATTTACATGGCTTTGAATTTAAGGGGCTAAAAATATCCATCTCTGCTGGTGAAGTATCCTTTCTAGCCATATGTACAAATAAATAAACACCCACAGAGCACCAAGACCTACATGCATCCAAAGGAAGTGTCTAACTAGACAGGACAAAATTTTGCCGAGTTGAAAGTAACAATATAAGCCTTAAAAACTGCTCTAACATAAAAGAATAATGGTATCTGATTGCAATGTTTATTTACAAGTATCAATGAAAACACCCACACCTGAAAATAAGCATGCTTATATATATTAGCCCAAATTCCTCCACAAGCAATACAAAGCCTCGCTACATGTGTTCACTTACTCACCAGTTCCTTATTGCCTAACAAAACCTAGTGCTCTTCCACTACAGTTGCACAAACTGAAAATTAAACACAAATGAAAGCAAATCAATAAAAATAAAACATAAAAGCAACAAATCAACTTAAAGAAATAAAACCACTACTGAATATTTTTTCATTGAAATTCAAATGTCATAAAATTAAATTATTGAATGTGCTGCATACATGTTTTTATCAGATGAACAATAACATTACAAGAAAAGTTTTGCTTACTAACTGATAACAGCAACAATACAAAAGATAAGGGTTGCCAGTATTCATTTTCCCTAAACTAAAACAATTTTGTAACCAAGTATTTATTTTAATGTGGTATTAGCACCGCCTTGGTCAGGGCATGGTTTTAATGCTGACTGACATGTAGATGGATCTATACAGAAACAAAAACTGTATAGAATTATCAGGATGCTGGTATTGAGGACATACCCATTCATATCTATAGGTTAGTTAAATTACAATCAAACCCACATGCAGCCTCTCTCTAATACACAAGACGGCTGGCAGAGGTGGACCAGAATCCTTACCTTATACTATATGTGCATGATAAATTGAGCGTTCGGCTCCCAAGTCTTCATTCAGTAGGTTTTGCCTAACTCTGTAAACACAGAAGACAACTTGGAAACATGAAATGTGCTATACTAGTACCCTCTGACATCTAGTGGCTAATATGCTAAGCTTTTACATGTGCCCTTTGTTTTCTGTGTGCATTCGTTTTGTGCAATTTTGAGGTTAATTACTATAGCTTAACCAGTTTGTAATTATGGCTGAAGACACACCAACCTCATCATATGTACCTTCCGAGCAATGGACTCAAACTCGGAAAAACACAAGTACAATCGTGCATAGTGATGGCCACAAAATAATAGCGAAAGTTGCAATATAGAATAGGATAACAACTAGCTATGTTCCCACTCAGCAAATCCATAGAACGAGCTGCTACTTACACAGGAAAAAGCGTCAGCACTGTCAGGCATATTAAATCTTTTTGTGCATCTCATCCCAATGAATCTTCAAAAATGCCAGGAAAAAGCAGGTAAGGCTGTGATCTGTGTATGGTAATAACTATAGTGATGTTTTCTTCTTTCTTCTTTTCCCTTCAATCCTTTCCTTTTTGCCTTCCTCCTTTTCCTTATATCTTGCTCCTTTATCTTCCTTTTTCTCTTGCTCTGAGCACTTTGTATATTTCTACATCGCTTTCTATTTCCCTCCATTACCAAAGCTATATCAGCATTTCTTCCTCTTTTCTTTAGGACCAGGGTTTGAGAAAAACTGCAGATTGATGAATTTCACGAACGAGTCATTCGAGATACAAATGAGGATTTCTGAACAGCGCAGAGAGTGGTTCCTACAATAAGTAAGTTAATTTCAGTCTTGGGAGAAAACATACAGTGGAGATACTATTTGTGTTTCATAAATAGTAAATATATATACATACAGCTTATTGGATCGAGTTCATTTCCTGTTTGTCCACACATCTCACACTTGCAGCGCATATCTTTGCTTATCTTGTACGCTATTTTGTATATTTCGTGTAAATATTCTCACACACTCTCCGAAGTTCAGCAACAGGTATTCCTGTGCAAGGATGGAATAATAGGACCCATATTCTTTGATGAAACAAACACAGAGCAATATCAGAGGTTAATTCTGAGGCCATTTTTCAATTGGTTGACAGAAGAAGAGAAATAATATGCTTTGTTCCAGCAAGATTCTGCAACAGCACATAGAGCTACCGAATCATTAAATGCAATAACAGAGGTGTCTGATGTCGATGTCTTCTACAGCGTTATGTTCAAATGGTCATCGGAACATCCTCTTCATGGATGAAAAGGTTTTCACTAATGAGGACTCTTTTAATGTGCAAAATGACAATGTTTATGCATCATCATCATCATCATCATCATCATCATCATCATCATCTCAGGAAGCCAGTAATAAGGTTCCTAAAGTTCATCCCTCCTCACTGATGGTGTGGTGGGGGTGAGTTATTCTGGTACCACCCAGCTACATTTTTGCAAAAAGGGCGTTAAAACCAGTGCCAGAGTGTATGAAAGCACTGTTTTGGAGCCTATTGTCAAGAACTTGAGTGGCACATTCTTTCAAAACCAACCATACTGTGTCTGATGATAGAATAATTACTGTTGATTTGTGATCCCCTCATTCTCCTGACCTAACGAGTTGTGACTTATTTATGTGGTTCTTTAAAGGACAAAGTTTAATGCTCCAATCCTCATACACGGAAAATGCTATGCCAGAAATCACAAGAACACCTGCTGCTGAGCTTCAGAGAGTGAGCAAGAATACTTACATGAGATATGCTGACTGTTTGAGAGTAAGGATGAGAGAATCTACTTTGACGCAAACTGTCCACTTTCTAAAACCCAGAAGAATACCAGCTGTCCTCCAAAGAGGCAGTGGCGTTACTCTGGGGCTCTTTCCAGTAGCAAGCCTCCCCCCCATTACAGGGTGGAAGTAGATATGCCATTTACACATGTTAACCCATATGGGAAGACTGCCAAATGTCTCGGAAAGGGTACCCGGTGATCTAGCACACTGACTACTAGCTCTGCAGACTAGCACCCGAGAATTTAAGGCTTCCCTTAACCCTGTATGTAAACAGACGTCCCCTATCTCCCGTGGGTATTGGGAACCACTGCCCCCTCAAGTCCAACCCAATCCGAACAACTCCCAACAGGGAGGGACTCGAACGTTCATGCTGCCTGTTTTAGAGCAGAAGGTCAACATTTCCAGTACCTATTATTAGGTACAGATTCTAGTCTGTCTGCTGGCAACTGCCGGCCATCTCATACAGTGGAAAGAGATTGTGAGTGGTTTGATTGTAATTTAACTATCCAGTATATTGATGGCTTTGTTCTATAATATAAACAGGAAGCTGCAGCTTGCACATTTTGCCCATTCTTTTCCATTTATAAAATAGTGGTGAAATATGCAAATAATTTTCATGACTATATAAATACAAAATGTATTCTGATTCTAAAGCTGTTGGTTCTACTCCTCAGCCCAAAATGAGCAAACTTATACTGTAGAGGCGCACAATGAACAAAGTGACATTCACAGCCATTCACTGCTAGTGAGCTAGCACAGCACAAGTGGCCGGGCCATAAAACAAATGCCTTACACTTATTTCTTCTGCTGAATTAAGCTTTCAAATGCTATTGTAATTATTCATTTGTCTTTTCACATAGAGCCATTGTTGATGACCCTTCCACATTTTACTTTACATATGTTATTATTTACCTCTCTATGTCCTGCTGCAGTTGTAGATGGAGATGTTCTCGTAATTTCTGCCACTCCAACTTCTGTTTCTTCTGGAATGCCGATGTGAGAGAGGTCCTAGAGACAACCTCTCCTGCCATGAGGCATGACTCCCTGAATCTGGGTCACTCCACCCCACCACCTGCAACACACATACCTTTTAAGTTTTTTAAAATCTTTTAACATTTCAACTTTTTACTATCTGAAATTTCATATTTAATATAATGTAGAATTAATTACTGGATACACAATATGTGTGCATATCTGTCTTACGGCACGTTACTGTGAGACTTTCTTACAAATTCATGGCTTCGTCAAGTGAAATTAAAAAAAAAAAAAAAAAGAGAAAGCTTTTGATTCAATAGTGAGAGAAGCAATATGGTGGAAATTACAAAAGAAAGGAGTCAGCAAGAAATTTATTACAGGGCTAGAAAAAATTTATGAGGGAATAAAGTTTGGAACTAGAGTAGATAAGAATGGGATAATGGAATTAATGGAGCAGAAAATGGGATTAAGACAAGGCTGTAAGCTTAGCCCTATATTATAGAGCCAACGTGAAAAATTCAATGCCATGGCTGGGATTTGAACCACGGATCTGCTGGTTTCCGTTCAGTCGCTCTAACCCATTGAGCTACCATGGCCAACGTGCCGTCCTGACATTAAATTCTCCATTTGACTCATATATTTCCCTGGTAGACCACTAGGGGCTCTCACATCCAAGATACACCGTTCGTGGCAACTTACTATCGTAAGTACTTGAGTCCCAGGCTTCATGATTTAAGTCATGAATTGAATTGAACCATGGCATTGAATTTTTCATGTTGACTCAATCTATCAAAAACTTTAGCCTATATACAGCTAGTGTGAAGAAATGATTAATTTCCAACAGTTAACTAAAATAATTATCCTATATTATTCAACTTGTTCATTGATGATATAATTGAGAGGGTTGAAAAAAGTAACAACCATTGCCCAGTTATTAGGAATATGGTAATACCAGGGTTACTATTTGTAGATGATTTGGTAATAGCATCTATAACGGTGATAGGATTATAGAGAACAATCAATGAAATGAGCAGCTACTGTAAAGAATGGGGATAAGAATCAATATAAGCAAGTCAAAAATAGTAGTGTTTAGGAAGGGTGATAAGTTAAGAAAAGATGAAAAGTAGTATCTAAGTGACCAAAAAGTGGAGGTAGTAAAGGGGTTTGACTATTTAGGGATGAGACTGTTAAAAGGAGGCTGGGGAGCACATGGGAGAAAGATAAGAGTGAAAGGGAAGATAGCGATGTCTGGGGTAAGGAGCTATAAATATAAATTACCAGATATGTCTGTAAAGTGGCATGAAAGAATCTATGAAGCAATAGTAGAATCAAAAATGACATATGGTGTGGAGTTGTGGAGGGCCAATGAGATAAGAAGTCATGTTGAACATACATATGAACAGTTCTGTAGAGAGATACTGGGTGCCAAATGGAGTAGCTAGAGTGGAACTTGGAAGACCTTGCAGGAGTGGGGTAGTTATAGAAAGATGTTTAAAATATTGGTACAGCTGTATAAAAAAGGATGATAATACATTAAAGATCTGTCTAGAACATCAGAAGAATTCAACATGTAAGGACAGCTGGTGGGCAGAGCTAGAGAGAACGCTGGCTAAAATAGGGATGTGGGATATGTGGCATGAGAGAGAAAGAAATGTAAAAGGTTTCTGGACAATTATTAAGAATAGGATAGAGGACACTGATAGACAAGTGACGTGGGGAAATCTGATAAGTAAGAAATCACTAAATGTATACCTGAAAATAAAGACAGAAAGGGGAAGGGAAACCTATATAAGCATATGTGATAGGTATGAGAGGGAGGGTTTAGCTTGGTTAAGGGGTTCACCAAAGGAGTGCATTCTAAGTGGAAAGAAAATAAGTTTAGAACATTATGTAGTGGAGTGTAAAGAAATTGAAAACTGGAGGAAATTAATATGGGAAAAGAACTGGGATAATAAAGGGGCTTACATAGCAACAATAAAAATGCTTACGTTGAAAAGAGAGAAAAGAATAAAGGAGGTGGGGAAATTTGCTGAAAAAGTCAAAGAGAAATGGTTGAGAAGGGCAAGGAAGTAAGAGGTAGAGAAATGGAAGACACAATCAGAGCATTAGGTCAAGGTCATATAAGAGTTAAAATAGAGGTTAAAGGCCAGGGAGTCAACACCACTATAAGCCCATAACATAAGCAGCGAACAAATTTGTACCTAGATTAGAATTGTAAAACTTGTAATTGAGATTCTAAGATATGGAAGTACAAAAAAATATTATTATATTAAAAAAATACAGTTGGATATACACAGGGACCAGGTTTTACAGAATACAGAGAATAGATAAAATAATAATAACAATAACAACAACAACAACAACAACAACAACAACAACAATAATAATAATAATAATAATAATAATAATAATAATAATAATAATAATAATAATAACAATAATAACAATAATAACAATAAGAATAATAACAATAATAACAATAACAATAAGAATAATAACAATAATAACAATAACAATAACAACAATAACAACAATAATAACAATAACAATAATAATAAATTATCGTTTCTTTGGGGTGTACTAACATGGAAATTCCTCCCTCTGCTTGAGGACCTTATAACGGATGCACTCAAGTTCTAGAGAATGACTGATGAGGCAGTAAATAAAATAACAGTCTCGCAAATCCCTGTCACTAAAGAATGCAACACTTTCTTAACTGCCAGTCTACATACGCAATGCCGATTATTACAACTGAAATCTTTATTTCAAACATTTGTGTCTGTCCACCTCAGACAGAGAGAAAGTTATAAACACTGAACTTACATGGCATTGCAGCATCTCACAGGTTAACGGGTAAACTGCAACTTTCCTGCTTAGCATATATATCTTGAGTTAAGACCTCTTCATTATGGATTACCAAATATCAAGATAACCCACACCAATTTTGAAAAAGAAACATTGTGTTATTTGGAGTACAGTACAGCTGCTGGATCTCCAAGCCCTGACGTTTTGCAGTTGCAGGGGGTGGAGGGAGTAGGTTAATAATACCAAATACAGTAATGAGCAATTGAAAACATATCCGCAAAATTAACTTTAGAATGAAAATATAGGACTATATTAGCTTTAAAACACTGAAATCCAAATTGCAATTTCATTATCATGCAAGATATTCATATATGCAACATATATATACAAGAAATTAATTGTTCTTTCACACTGGCCATGTGTAGGCTTAAGTATGGGAAGATAGACTGAAAAATTTAATGCCATAGCTGGGATTTAAACCCCAGATCTTCTGGTTGCCATCCAGGCACTCTAACCCTTAAGCTTCTATGGCCAACTTGCCGACATCTTTCCGTACTTTAGCCTACACACAGCCAGAGTGAAAGAACAATTACTTTCCATTAATTGTACCTAATAGTAGTCCACACTATAAAGCTCGGGCCTTAAAGTACTTACAGCATAGTAAGTCGCCATTAAGGTTGTTGTCTCAAGTGTTTATGAGAACTCCTAGTGGTTTACCGGGAAAAACACGAGTCAGTTGTAGAATTTAATGTCATGTTGGCCATAGTAGCTCAAGGGTTAGAGCGGCTGAACGGCAACCAGAAGATCCATGGTTCAAATCCCATCTATGGTATTGAATTTTCAGTCTATCTTTCCAACACCATTCTACTCAAATATTTCTTTCACACCTTTTACGTGCACTAACTGCTTCTGTCAGTAGTACTTTGAGTCACAGCAGTTCTCTATCATAACTAAATACTCCTGAATACCTCACATCCATTTAGTGCACATTTAACTAATGCAATGCACTTTCCCATCAAAATACTCTTAATCTGTAATTTTGCATCTTCTAATATATTTAATAATTTTATAAAATATTAATTTAGGGTTATATTTCAAAATATTTGTAATTTTAACAGGTTCAAGTGTGCCATTTTATATAATGAACCAAAAAATGCATTATTATCTTTTTGATATTTCCCATTTCACCACATCTGTAGTAAGGTGAATCTTTCTTTTATTTTAAATAAGAGGAGAGGTGTCTAAGCTATGCCAAGCTAGCATTAATTATATTATATACGAGGGCTGTTCAATAAAGAATGATCATAATTTTTTTACGGTCATAATTTTTCGCACTAAAATTCAATCTTAGTTTATTCTGTTAGCTTAATGTGAAACAAACATGCCGTAGTAGTTTCATTGTTGGTACTCCTGGTTCCCACCTGTGAGAACCAGGCAAGTTCAGACATGTTCAGTATCACCTACCACTGCAATGGAGGTAACATGTAAGGACCAATATGCGGCTTTGAAATTCTGCTTTCATCTCAACAAATCTTCAGCTGAGGTCTATACAATGTTACAGTGGGTCTATGGAGAGTCTGTTCCTCCCTACAGCACAGTTCGAAGGTGGTTTAAAATGTTTAAAGAGGGGAAACAAATAATTTCAAAGGAAGGTGGATACCGGTGCTCCAGTGACTGCTCTTATTGAAGAAAACATCAACACTGCTGCTGCCATTGTGAGAGAGGATCAACAAATTACCTTAAGATCACTTTTTGAGATACTGAACATTTCATTGGGTGCTACCCACACGTTGGTGACAGAAACATTACACATGAGACGTGTTTGTGCGCGATGGGTTCCAAGACTGTTGATTCCCGAACAAAAGGACATTCGCATGCAGGTCTGCATGCAGTTAAAGTTGATGTTAGAGGAAGATCCGGAGTTTCTTTCAAACGTAATCACTGCTGATGAAACTTGGCTACATCATTTTGATCCTGAGAGCAAACAGCACAGCTCAGTGTGGAAATCTCCATCACCAACCCCCAAAAGAGCAAAAGTGCTTGCTTCTGCTGGGAAAGTTATGGTCATCTCATTCTTTGATATTAATGGAGTGGTTTATCAGCATGCTGTACCTGCACACACACCAGTAACTGGACAATACTACAGGGATATCCTGAAAACATTGCAAGTCAATATCAGGCACAGGACCACATTTCCGTGAAGCAGGCTGGATGCTGCATCACGATAATGCGCGGCCACATATTGCCAATGTTGTTGCTGAATATCTTGCAAAAATCAATGTGAAGTGCATCCCTCACCCTCCCTATAGTCCGGATTTAGGCCCATGTGAATTTGCTCTATTCCCTAACTTGAAGAAACGCCTTCGTGGGAGGCATTATTCATCATCAGAAGCAGTGGTGAAGGTTGCGGAGGAGATTTTGAAGGATGTCTCAAAAAGTGGTTTCCAGCAAGTCTTTGAAGACTGGCAGAAATGCTGGGACAAGTACATCGCATTCAGGTGAGACTATTTTGAGAAGGACCATCAAAATTATGAGGATGAGTAAAGGTATGTTGTCAAAAAAAATTGTGATCATTCTTTATTGAACAGCCCTCGTATATTTTTTAACCATGGAGTATTGATCCTCAGTCTTCAGCATGTTCTTCATAAATTCTTGTGCTGGATGATGATTTGATTTGATTTGATTTGATTTGATTTGATTTATTGATTCATCCATTAAAACATGTACATGTTATAGGACACGTCAAATTAAAAACTAAGAACTAAAAACTAAAAACTAAGTACAATATTTATAATTAAGGTAGCTAACTAAATATTTACAAATTTAAAAATTCATCCACGCTGTAGAAGCTATTGGCTCTAAGGAAGTTTAATAACAATTTCTTAAATTGATGTTGTGATTCAATCTTTTTTATAGATTCAGGTAGCTTATTGTAAAGATGTAAGCCAGCATATGTGAAACTATTTTCATACATCTTTGTTTTGTGTGACTTCACAAATAAATTATTCTTTGTTCTAGTGTTGTGTATATGAATTTCAGAACTTGTTTTGAATAAACTTAGGCTTGCTTTCATATGTACAAGAGTTTCATATATGTATATACTTGGCAGTGGTAAGATACCTAATTTACTGAAGTATGGCTTACAACTAGTTGTGCTTGAGACATCTGCTATGATTCTAATTATTTTCTTTTGGTATCTGAATACTTTTATACTGTCTTTAGAATTTCCCCAAAAAATTATACCATATGCCAACAAACTGTGTATATATGAAAAGTACACTATTCTCCGAACTTTCAAGCTTGACATGCCTGTAATCGCCCTCATTAAGAAACACATTTTACTAAGCTTTTTCGTCAATGCCTCTATGTGAGTTTCCCAATTTAAATTTTCATCTAGTATTAGTCCCAGAAATTTGATAGTTTGTACGTAATATATTTGGTCTTGTCCCAGCATTAATTTTGGATACAATTGACTTCCACTCATTTTATTATAGAAGCTTAGGGCTGCTGTTTTCTCCTTACTCAATATTAACATATTGGCACTAAACCATTTTTGAATATATTTTAGATTATTTTCAATATGTACATCTGCCCCTTCCTTATTCACCCCTTTGATAAAAATATTTGTATCATCTGCAAAAAGTGTAACATTTATATTGGTTCTGTTTTCTACATTATCTGCCAAATCATTAATGTACACTATAAATAAAAGAGGTCCAAGCACCGAACCTTGAGGGACCCCATATTTCATTATAGCGCTACTTGAAATCTGAGTTTTAACTTCACTCGTTTCGCTATCAAAATACTCTATTTCCACCGATTGCTCTCTATTCTCCAGATAAGATCTGAACCAATCTAAAGCTAACCCCCTTATGCCATATGAGGATAATTTTTCTAATAAAAGTTTGTGATCAACCAGGTCAAACGCCTTTGTAAGATCTAAAAAAATGCCTATCCCTAATTGTTTACTATCTAGTGTTTCATACACTTGTTCAATGAAATTCATCAGTGCAGAACTTGTTGATTTATTTTTTCGAAAACCATTTTGATTGTCATTAATTACTTTAAATTTTTCCAAAAAGCTTGTTACTCTTTTATACATTATTTGTTCAAAGATCTTTGCAAAAGTTGAAATTATGGAAATTGGCCTGTAATTTCCTACCTCCCCTTTGTTACCTTTTTTAAAGATGGGTTTCACTTTACTTTTTTTTAACCTGTTGGGGAACGTCCCACTTGAAAGTGAAAGATTTATCAAGTACGTCAGTGGTTCAATTAGGAATAAGGAGCAACGCTTTATGACGCAGTTAGAGTAACCGTCTATTCCTACTGATTTCTTATTCTTCAATTTTTTTATAACATCTTTAACTTCCTCAACAGTTACTGGAATTAAAAACATGCTATGTTCATTTTTCTTTACACTTAATCTTTCCTTCTTTCCTAGAGAATGAGTATTTAACAGTTTCTCTGCTAGAGTTGAATAAAACTGGTTGAATAATTCCGAAATTTGTTTAGGATCACTTACTTTTTGGCCATTAATTTCTAGATGGTAATTTTCTTTCAATTTGGGTCCATTTTTTATTTCATGCTTAATTAATTGCCATATGGATTTAGTTTTATTAACTGCTTTTTTTATTGTTTCATCGTTATGTAACTTTTTGGCTGCTCTTATAACTTTATTATATATATTTCGATATTTTACATAATAGGCCTTAAAATCCGGTGTAGTCTTGTTTTCCTTCATGAATTTGCTCAAGAATTTTAATCTATCACCAGATTTGCGGATTCCTGTTATGATCCACTTATTACCCAGCTTGTTCATTGCTACTTTAACTATTGGTATGGCTGTTACAAAGTGAAAATCAAATGTGTCCAAAAATGCATTCATGGCATCGTTTAGATTTCGCTCAGTGTACACGCTTTCCCAAGATTCTTTACTTAATAGAAAATTTAGATAGCTTAGATTGTCATCATTAGCAAGTCTAACCTTTTTGAATATTTTTTTTGCATTCTGTTTCGGGTTATGCTGATCTACTGGGACAACTAATTTTAACATTTGTGCGTAATGATCTGACAGGGCTGTGTCAAAAATCTGAATTTCATATTTCCACTTATTTATATTCAGCACTACTTGGTCAATCGCAGAATAAGACGAATTCGAGACACGGGTTGGTAATTTAACTATGTTTTCCATTCCATACATATTAAAGACATTTTGCAGCTGCTTTTTATTTGCGTTTTCTGTTAAATAGTTTATATTCACGTCCCCTACTATAATTAGATTTTTTTGTCTTTTTAAAGAAGTCTAAAATGATTTCTAAATTTTGAAGGAAAATTTTGGTATTGCTTGTGGGATTTCGGTACACACAAATAAGAATTAGTTTGCTGTTTAATAGTTCACACATGCTGGCTTCAAAGTGTTCCTCCTGGTTTAAGTATTTAAACATAATAATCTCCCTAAATTTAACTGATTCATTTACATATATACATGATCCACCATTTTTCTTGTTTGACCTAGAGAAGGAAGATGCTAGCACATAGTTAGGTTGTTTCTTCTAATTTTCTAGTTTGGGTATTTATGTCTTTGTTATCTATACATATTTAATATGGCAATCTTAAGTGGGATGATGTAAAATACATCTATCTCTATTAAATTTAGCTTGCAATTAATTCTAATCCAATTAAGTTTCCTCGGGACACTTTGAGGGACTGAAAAGTATTTTGGTATTTTAGTGTGTATTAACAGAACTTCTAATTGCAATAAGTTCTGCAATGTGTATTGAACACTCATCTTCAGAGCTAGGAAGTTTGTACCACTCTCGTTCCCTATACAGGTTGCAGCCGACCTCCTGCCATCCAAACAAGTCATAGATAAGAGTGCATGGCGGAGGGACATTGAAATCGGTGCCCAGAGAAAAAAATGTCCTATGAGATATTCGTAAATGCACATATATTTAGATCATTATGTACAACATACAAATTCTTATATAATACATACGCGTTTGTGTCTGGCTGATTTCATTAATCAAATAGACACATTGTGGCAACACCCAAGCAATTATAATGCGGGTTGTAATATTCCTGATCAAATGTAAAATAATATCCAAATAATAAAATTAATTTCTTAAATATCTGAACACTCTTACTAGACAAAATACCAAAGCAGGAATTTTATTACATATTTACTAATCTGCGGCCATATTACTAAAAACAATAATTTACCTCTGAAGCTTTTCAAATGAAAAGCTCATTCTACGTCCCGTCAAACTAGATTTATACTGCAAAAATGTTCCTTCAACCTCACATGATGTGATCGGGGCATATTTTAAATATTTTATCAGTTCTGTATCAGTATCATAGCTTTTGTTGGGATCTAAAAGTGCATCTCATATCCAGTACATCGCACCAAACCCTGCAATCTTTTTTAATTGCAATTTTCATTTTCATCTTTATTTCAGGTAGAATGCTCGAGGTTTGGTAAATCCGTTTTGACAGTTCTACATGCCGCTCAGATTCAGTCGCTCCATACCTCTGAGCTGTAACAGTGTGATAGTTGTGGGTAACTCTTTGAACAAATGTGCAGTCAATAATATGTTTCTACGAAACTGTTCGTTACATGTTTGGCAGTTTGTATGCTAGAACTGCCATAGGTTTCTAAATTAGCTAATAGTGAAATAATTTTGTCATAATGTTCGTCATAATAGATTACAGCCTCTAGCCAAGTTCCCCATCTGGTGACAACTGGCCGTGGTGGGAGCGATATGTCTGGTGCTAACTCTCTGAACTTTGCAATCCTGTAAGACGCCTTCAAAAATATCTTTTTCATGTGAGCTACAAAGCTGTCTACACCTGCATAACAATTGATTGATTCGGCCACTCGGTGTAGAGCATGTACTAAACATGTAATATGTATGTATTAGTTTAGGATACAAGTTACAGTAATGAGTTGTATTCTACTTGCCCTTGCTAGTAGCGCTGCACTGTGTAGCCATGCCCGGTCACTCTTGCACTACAAGGAAATCAGTAAGAACTTCCTAGCTCTGCTCATCACTGATTTTAATTTGCATTTTTTCTTCAGAATGATAAATATTCCTAATCCCATTCCCTGTAGTGGATTCTTAGAATCATACATAAAAATGTGATTCCAAGAGTCTGCAGGGGAAAAATCGTTCAATTCCTTGTAAACCAGAGATGTATAATTCCTGAAATGGATATCTTGGAAAACCATTCATCTCTGAAATTTTTCTTCCAGTACTGCAGAATATCTTGTTATGAGGTTTCATTGATTCTAACCTATAAGCCTATTTGGCTATAAACCTGCAAGTGAGATGTAAAAGGTATTATGCCAAATTCTCTGGAGTAAACATTCCTGAGAGAAACACAGCAACACCTAGATTGATTTTATATAATGTAGATGCCAAAGCAATTTATACACATGTCCCAAGAGAAATCCGTAGCCTAGCCTAGCGTAGAGGCAGCGTGTCTGCCTCACGTTCAGGAGGTCCCAAGTTTGAATCAGTCAGGGTGAGTTACCTGGATAAGGTTTTTTCCGGTATTTTCCCTTATCCTGAAAGACAAATGTCGGATAACTCTAATCTCTATGAACCCTGCAGCATCACTTCACCCATTCCATTCATCGTTCGATATGACTAAACTTTGAGGACGTAAATTACACAAAAAAATAGCTTAGATGGTAGTATGTGTACCTAACATTCAAGAGGTCACACGTTTGAATCTCGATCAGGGTGAGTTATGGATAAGGGATTTTCCAGGGTTTTTCCTTATCCTGAAAGATGAATGTCTGGTAATTCTAGCTCTATGTATCCTGTACTCATTTGAACATCATTTCATTCATCATCCAATATGACTTAACGTTGGGAGTTTTCCCTTATCCTGAAAGATGAATGTCTGGTAACCCTAAACTCTACGTACCCTGTAAAGTCTGTTTAGCCAACGTGTGTGCAGTTCCCAGTCAAAGGGACCTCAAAGGACCTGACCTCCCCACCCACTAATGACCGTCATTAATCTATCTCCACACTTCAGAAATGGAACACTGACGTTGGAGACCAATAGCAACCCCGATTTTCTGAAAATGACAGTTGCATGTCTACTCCACGTGGAGTCTCAGTTGCCAAATTTCCAACTTCCAGTTGTTCTGTTTCATTAGGTGCAGACATTCGTTGTGTGTCACAATGTGGAGACCGTGGGAGAGAAATGCAGTGGTAAATGCAAATGAAGTAGTAGATAACATTCAGTCAAGTGAAAATAATCAAAGTGAAGACAATAGTGTGAATGAATTGGAAGGTGTTGCTGGGCCGAGTTATGTTAGGGGAGAAGCCTCAAAAAACAAAGTTATAACGGGAACTCTTACTAAGCAAAGTCAAGCGCTTGTTTTGAACGCATATAAATATGTGGTAAAAAATAATCTTGGTAAGGGGTCATGTAGTGAAACTGCAAAAATTCTGGGTATTCACAGAAATACGGTTAGAAAAATTGTGACGAAAGGAATACCAAAGATGCCGACAAAGTGTGGAAAAAAAAAAAAAAAAGTTTCTCTAAGGTGGATAATTTCACATGCGATTTAATTTGCCAAGAAATTTATAATTTCTGTGCAAAAGGGAGAGCGCCCACCTTAGATGAATTGGTTGCACATTTGCAAGAAATTTGTGATTTTCCTTAAGGATGCTGCACTTTGCGCGATCTTCTAAAGGAGCTGGGTTTCAAATACTGCACTTTGAATAAGAGAAGGGTTATCATGGAATCCAGCAGAATTGTAACTTGGCGATATATATACTTGTCAAAGCTAAGGAAGTTTCGCAGTAATGGACACAAGATAATTTATTTAGACGAAACCTGGTACGATACCCATGATGTATCGAGAAAAGGGTGGGACGACGGTTCGTGTGCTTGCACCTTACCTGCTCCTGTGTCGAGGGGTAAAAGGATTATGGTGCTTCATGCTGGGAGTGCCGAGGGATGGGTAAAAGACTGCCTCTGCTTATCGACGAAAAACATTGGTGATGCAATGGCCGACAGTCACGATGACATGAATGCAGCAGTGTTTGAAAAGTGGTTTGATGGTAGGCTTATGACAAACCTGCCAAGAAATGAAAAATTTATAATTGTTTTGAACAATGCTAGCTATCATTCGCGTTTAAAATATAGAACACCTACAATGTCGATGAACTTAAAAGATATAGTCGAATACATGAGGGTTCATAATACTGAAATACCCGAACCTCTGCCCATTAAAGCTGCACTCCTGGCAGAAATTAAAAAGGCAAATGTGGGCAAGGATTATGCGATTGACGACATCGCTCGTAAATATGGGCACGAAGTTTTAAGGTTGCCGCCATATCACTGCTGTTTCAACCCCACAGAAATGGTGTGGTCGAAACTGAAGAGAGAAGTGCGCAAGAGAAATGCAACACCTGCACTCAGCGAAAGCGTTTGCAACTTGTTGAGAAGCTGTGTAGAAGGGATCGATGCAGAACTGTGGAAAAATTGTGTGCAGCATGTAAAGAAAGTAGAGGAAAAATACATTAGTCGGGATCAGCAATCTAACGATAGCAGGTTCATCATTACCGCTGACAGAGTGACGGAGAATCGGAATGAGGCACTTATATCTATGTGAGTTAATAGCACTGATTATAATAATTACGAAAATGCCTACATGCTAAGTAGAAAATTTAACGGTGCCGGTGGCGGTGGTGGTGGTAGTAACAATGGCAATAATAGGAATACAATATTTTCCAAGTGTCTTATTTTGATTCTCGTAAAAACCCAGTCTTTTCACAATGTGAAGTGCACGTGTTGTTTAGACAGTGGCGGTGGTGGTGGTAGTAACAATGGCAATAATAGGAATACAATATTTTCCAAGTGTCTTATTTTGATTCTCGTAAAAACCCAGTCTTTTCACAATGTGAAGTGCACGTGTTGTTTAGACAGAGAAAGAGACTAGAAAAAGACGGTGATGTTAAAATGTTGCAACCTTGTAGAAAGGACCGTCAGGAGGAGGGTCCATGTTGTAAAACGATTATGAGGGTTTGTCAAAGAAAGCGGCCGCATTGCACTTGCGTTGAGTAGACAGACTTTACCCATTGGAAGACCATTTCATTCATCATGCAAAATGATTAAAAGTTGGAGGACGCAAACATAAAAAAAAAATGAAGTCCTGAGTATATCAAAGCCGATCATACATTCTCATGCTTACCAACACCTATCCGAATGTGGCACTACGTTACTTACACATGTGCTTACACATTAAACTAGTCCGTTAATCACGAACTCGGTAACTCGAAATGATTTGCAAATGAATAACAATAAATTGTCTTCAGTAAATGTAGTATCAGAATGCCTGACAAGGGCGGTCGGGTCCCCTGACAGGTGGAGAAATTGAATCATATATCTTCATTTCCTCCGATCATCACGTACTACAATAGAGGTCAATTGAGACCCTACTGAAGACAAAAACTTTTACGGCAGGTTTCCATCTTCAATACGTAAACGAAGTAACAATGTTGACGTATGATCGAAACGATTTACTTTATTTCTTTCCAAAAATGAATAATACTGTACAATATGTAAAACGCCTTATAACAGCTACTTATACCCTTTATTTGCATCATCTTTTAAACTATTTGGTCGAATATTTCTTGCAAATATTACGAAAACATGCTTTCTAAAGCATATTTTGTTTTGCTGCTATCTATCGGTGAAAATGTGCATTAGCGTTCCGGTTGAGTTGGCCTACGAACATGTGGACATCTAGGGAGAAGTTTGTGTATTACGTCAAGTTGGAGCCAACAATCTGTGGAGCCAATCTTCTGTGGACCTCATAAATGAAGTCTTTCTTCCTGACAGGCTCAACCTATTTCGTATACGACAGCTATTCATATAATACAATTATAAATACTTAATGATGCAGATGAACTAAATAAAGCACAATCTTCTTGTATATTATTATTGCAATATATGCGCAGATATTTTACACTGCTGAAAACTACTGTGCACAGCATTATAACTTTTGTTATAATTTTAATTGCTGAATTGGTATGCACGGAAAATAACGCTGCATGAGACCATAATTGTTTCTTTTAATGGTCAGCATGGCATTTCACGACCTGGAGAAATACATACCATCGGTTTAGCCCACAGTTTTGCCTAATTCACAATAATGCAGAATATTCTAAAATTAAAAATTAATGTTGGTACTTACAAAAACACGAAACTGCAGAATAATTTCAGCTATTTAACTCGACCAAGTTTATAAACAACTATTAATTATTTGAAGACTAGTGCAAGTTATGTCAAGTGCTGAAATACACACGTAATAGACCATATATTAATAAAACTAGGCTGTTTGACATATATGGATTATACAACTTGCCGAGCTAGTTAAAAGACATTCTCTGTAAATAGGTTTAAGGCAGACCAATACACATTCTCTAAGAAAATTCAGTTTTACTCAGTAAATGAATATTTAGAACGTAATTCGGGAATTGTGCAAATTTATCCGTTGTGATTACAAACTAAACTAATATGTTTACTGTTTTACTTGTTTCATGTGATCCAGAACGCAAGATTCATCAGGGAGTAAATAACCTCAAGATTAGGTGCCAGTGTCTGTATAAATATCTCATTTGACTGAGTTGTGATCTGTGGTTGTGATTGATGATTGTCATACTTAATGCTTCCATGTAAATAGTAATTTGTAATCGTCACAGTGTAAATACGTTATAGATATGTCCAACATTCTTAAATATTTTTTACGACGCCTATAATTCAGTAAGAATTTCTATGATTAATAAACTGTCTTCTTGTACTCAATAAATTAGGGTAGGGTAGGGGTGGGGGTGAGCAACCATTTGAAGTAGTTCTTATTCTGTTTTGTAGATGGCGGAAGAGGGTTTATTTAATCGATGGTGATGCGCTCAGTTGGCGAAAATGTGCACTTACAGAACCTCCATTCTACAACTCACAGCGCTTCGAGAGGCAATAATTTAAACTATTTGAAATGTTGCACCATTTGAAACTGCTAGTTTTATTCCGAGAGCAAGGAAACATGAGCAGAGAACTGTGGGTTCAAATCCCGCGCTATGTATAACTGTGTACGGTAACATAACCAGAAATTAAATTTTAAAAAATCTAAGTACTATGAAAAGATAATATAAGATAATCTGCACTGTCATAGAGCTTATTTTTTTTTCATATTTGCATGTTTTATTCCTTGATAGATAAACATATGCAAGTTATACATTTATTCCATATAGTAAAGAGTTCATTACGGAAGTTTTACAGTGCATATAAACGCATAGAGGTTAGTGCATATTTAATTTGTACATATTTATGCATGTTTTACCTTTTAAGCAATGATGAGTACAAATATTTCACTCCGATACTTTAAGAAAAAGAGAAGAATACGAGAAATTATCTCTTCTGCTGTTTTGTTTATGTAGGACGATAGCCATGTCGTGTTTGTAGCTCCATAAAATGTCGCCGACAAATGAGAACTTGGGTATCAACAACGAGCGCTTCCTGCCGTTCAACTGTCGTGCGGTAAATCAAGTTCGGTGCGGCCGTTGCATCAATAAAACTTGATATGGTTTACAGACGAAGTCTCTGCCACAACGATAACATCTCCAGCAATTAAAAGGCGTCATTTTCACTTAACTTTTAAACTTGTAGTAATGTACTGGAAATGTGAACAATAGGAAATGTCGAAGTAAAACTTATTTGGTTTGATGGAAATCCTACTCTTAACTCGTGGAAGTATAGTACTGTATAACTGTGTTAAAAACATTAAGTTTTATTTTTGTATTTTAAAATGTTTTAAATATTTTCGAGCTAGTGACTGTTGGTTTTATTTAAATAAAATAAACCAATATTACCTTTATACCATTGTTATAGGTGACCTGTATCAAAACACTACAGATTACACATCTACACACAGCTGCCCGTAGAAATATGAAAACATCTTAAGTAACAAAAGAAAATCGTTTTTTACAAAAAACGGCAAAAAATATTTAATTGTTTATTGAATAAATACGACTAATCTAAAATACATAGAGACTAATAAACAGCAACTAATTAGTGCTTGTGTGTAACGATTTACTATTTCATTACTCCAACATTAATACATGTGAGGAAGAGGATATAACTTATTTTATTTTAAATGGATATTTACCCTGTTTTAGCGCATAGATGAAGGCATGTATTCCAACCTCCTTTAAAGTCGTGTTTTACATTTCTGCAAGGATGAAGCGTGATACGTGGGCTGTTCAATAAAGAATGATCATAATATTTTTTTGGCAGCGTACCTTCACTCATCCTCATAATTTTGGTGGTCTTCTCAAAATAGTCTCCCCTGAATGCGATGCACTTGTCCCAGCGTTTCTGTCAGTCTTCAAAGACATGCTGGAAACCATTTTTTGAGAGATCCTACAAAATCGTCTACGCAGCCTTCACCACTGCTTCTGACGATGGATAATGCCTCCCATGAAGACGTTTCTTCAAGTTAGGGAATAGAGAAAAGTCACATGGGGCTAAATCCAGACTATAGGGAGGGTGAGGGATGCACTTCGCGTTGATTTTTGCAAGATATTCAGCAACATTGGCAATATGCGGCCGTGCATTATCGTGGTGCAGCATCCAGCCTGCTTCACGGAAATCTGGTTTTTTGCGCCTGATATGGACTTGCAATGTTTTCAGGACATCCCTGTAGTATTGTCCAGTTACTGATGTGTGTGCAGGTACAACATGCTGATAAACCATTCCATGAATAGTCTCGCGGAAACAGGTAATAAAGTTTCGGCACAAATAGAAAACAGACGGCGGATATTGTTTCACTGTAACAAAGAGCTTGCGTAAACAGTTAACAATAGCGCGGCTAGTGTAAACAGAGAGCCGGCAACAAAGATAGCTCAGATAAAGGACTCGCCGGCACAGATAGGATTTTATGTTTGGAAGTTTCGAAAGATATCTCAATTGACAGAGAATAGTTTTCTTATTTGCTCGAGAAGTCTCTCGAATTATGAATGAGATATATAAGCGATTGTGACACGCCAGCCGGACAGTTGTAAACAGAGTGAGTAAGCAGAGAACAGCTTAGAGTGTTGTAAAGACAGTTGTGTAACAAGAGTGTTGCTGTAACGAGAGCTAATGTAATCAGCTGTCACTGTCATAGTCATCAGCCTTGGAAGACTGTGTTGTATAGGTGATGTAATGTTAGTGAAAATTTTACAGTATTTCTACGCAAATAAAGAACATTTAGAATTTCGGCAAATTGTACTTTTAATTCTACGCACCCACAAAGTCACAATATCAAAGAATGAGATGACCATAACTTTCCCAGCAGAAGCAAGCATATTTGCTTTTTGGGGTTTGGTGATGAAGGAGATTTCCACACTGGGCTTTGCTGTTTGCTCTCAGGATCAAAATGATGTAGCCAAGTTTCATCAGCAGTGATTACGTTTGAAAGAAACTCCGGATCTATCTCTAATATCGACTTTAACTGCATGCAGACCTGCATGCGAATGTCCTTTGTTCGGGAGTCAACAGTCCTGGAACCCATCGCGCACAAACACGTCTCATGTGTAATGTTTCTGTCACCAACATGTGGGTGGCACCCAATGAAATGTTTAGTATTTCAGAAAGTGATCTTAAGGTAATTTGTTGATCCTCTCTCACAATGACAGCAGCAGTGCTGATGTTTTGTTTCGTAAGAGCAGTAACTGGAACACCGGGTCCACCTTCCTTTGAAATTGATTGTCTCCCTCTTTAAACATTTTAAACCACCTTCGAGCTGTGCTGTAGGGAAGAACAGATTCTCCATAGGGCCTCCTGTAACATTGTATAGGCCTCAACTGAAGATTTGTTGAGACGAAAGCAGAATTTCAAAGCCGCATATTGTTCCTCGCGTGTTACCTCGATTGCAGCGGTAGGCGATAGTGAACATGCCTGAACTTGTCTGCTTCTCACAGGCGGGAACCAGGAGTACCAACAATGAAACTACTACGGCGTGTTTGTTTCACATTAAGCTAACAGAATATAAGATTGAATTTTAGTGCGAAAAATTATGACGGTAAAAAAAAAATCATGATCATTCTTTATTGAACAGTCGTCGTATTAGACTTAATAAGCTCCTAATAATTAACGTTCGTAAGTACACACGTACTGTATGAGACACAAGTTACTGCTTACATCAATCAGTCAGGAAAGCTTTGCATCTTTTTTCTGCTATTCTAGGTAGATATGTGAAAAAATATATAACACTTTGAGTGACTCTAAATCACTTTTAAAGAACATCTTCTGTATTTTCATTCGATATGGCATTTCTTAATACATTACGTCGCTTTTAAGAATAAATCTAGTTTGTCATTTTTCGTTAGTCTGGTTGCATTACTGAAAAAAGTTTCAAAGCTTTGACATCGAAAACTTCATGGAAACCTATTTGAACGTGATTCCATGTGAATCAGAGATCAATTCGTCCAACTACAACTTGTCTACCTACAACCTTTGACAGACGCATCACGCCTAATGACATTTATACTTCATTGGCCAAAAATACAAAAGTACTTCCGTGAAACTCAAAATCAAATGAACGAGCTGCAAGACAAACTTGAGCTTGAAACAACAACAGTGCTGACGTAACAAGTGTTCTCTTGATGAAGCAATGTTTGTTTTAAGAATGCCCCACTTTGACTACAGACACATCTACAAGTTTCAAAACATTGTAACGCAATGCATTTCAATATCCAGCGATAAAAGTGAAATGTCGAAGCAGTATCAGGATCATAATTTTAAGGTCATCTTTAATATTTTTAGGTCAGTAAAGTTCAAGCCGTCGTTGTGAGAGATGTGTCTCTTTGGACGTAGGTGCATTCCTCGAGGCATTTTCCACGTTTGTTGCATGCAGTCTCAACAACAATAAACTTTGAACAGAAAACATGTAAGCATCAAGCTTCACAGACATTTAATGAACGGAAACAGTTTTCATACGTTAGCCTATAACACGGTTCGTAATATAGGAGTTGCACTTACGTAAATAAGAACTTGGTAGGCCAAGGTTTGCAAAGGTAGAGTCAATACCATAGCGGGGATTTGAACCAGGAATCTCCCAGCTCTACCTAGCAACGTGCCCGCACGATAATACATTTTTCAAAGGACTCGTGTTTTTCCCGGTAAATCACTAGTGCCCGATTTCACCAACAGATGTTAAAATACACGTTAACAAATGTAACAGCGCTAACAAAACTTAAATTTCTTGCATTTCACCAACCTGTTTTCTAAAAATATTAACAAACACGTGTTAACGCCAACAAACTTGTAAATATTACAGCTATAGAAGGCTATAGATGCGTCGTATTTTCTGAACGTACTGCGATGCGCTTTTGTTTTCATTTTCATCTGCTCACAGCTGAAAAAATGGCGGGTGAACAAAGTCGTAAACAAAAGCCATGAGACAAATTTCTCATCGATTGAGAAAGAATTGTTAATGGAATTGGTGACGAAGTGTAAGGATATCGTGGAAAACGAGAGGAGGGATGCAATGAATGTAAAAGAGAAAGATGTCACGTGGAAAAATATTGAAAATGAATTTAATTCAAACGCATGGGTCACTACTACAAACACCAACAACTTCGCCAGTATTGCGTAAATTTAAAACGAGGAGCGAAGAAGGACGAGTGACTTGAACGTTTCAAGACGGGAGATGGACAGTGTATTATCCACATAATTCAGTGAATTATAAAATCGCAGTTATTAATACTTGAAACAAAGGCAAGATCGGCATATTCCTTTCGATGCATGTTCTAACTCAGTATTGCGTAAATTTAAAACGAGGAGCGAAGAAGGACGAGTGACTTGAACGTTTCAAGACGGGAGATGGACAGTGTATTATCCACATAATTCAGTGAATTATAAAATCACAAAGTTATTAATACTTGAAGCAAAGGCGAGATCGGCATATTCCTTTCGATGCATGTTCTAAACCTCTCTTGTACTTCCGCAGTAACCTTCACAACAACTTGTTTCGACAGTCTATACCTCCGTAAAATTTTTTCTTCGGCTAGCTCCTCAAAATCATTTCTTCTCATAGGTCTTACTCTATTACGAATTTAAACGATCTTAAATATAGCAAATCGACATCAACAGCTGCGTTCGTGTCCGCCATCTTGACTATTTACAATTGTTAAGGACTTCACAAACGAAATTTGGCTTGTTAGTTTAACAAGAGATTTTACACGAGTGTTAAGCTAATACTTGTTGGTGAAATGCAATTTTTGTTTTAACTATTGCAAAACTCGTGTTAAGTCTTAACATCTGTAGGTGAAATCGGGCATAGAAGTTCTAATATACGTACACATGAGACAACTTCCAGGCTTTATAGTTCAAACCACTATTAGGTGAATTAATGGAAATTGTATTTTCACACTAGCTGTAACGACAAAGATTCAGCAAACAGAGAAAGCTATTTGCAGTCCTCAAGCGACTTGATAACACAAGCGACGTGCTAAAAGAAAGAGTAAAACTTTAACTGACGTCAATTGAGGATGGCATTCAATACAAGTTTGAGTTGAGCAAATATTGGTCGTCATCGACTCTTTCGTGGCACAAGACATTGAGATGGGCAGTTAGTAAATCAAATGGCTGTCATTTCTAATAGCTTACGGCAATAAAACTCCTTAATTTTTCCAAATTTGGTTTCCACCATCATCATATCATTATATGATTATCATCATTATCATCATTAATTTATTATTATTATTATTATTACTATTATTATTACTATTATTATTATTACTATTATTATTATTACTATTATTATTATTACTATTATTATTATTACTATTATTATTATTACTATTATTATTATTACTATTATTATTATTACTATTATTATTATTACTATTATTATTATTATTACTATTATTATTATTATTATTATTACTATTATTATTATTATTACTATTATTACTATTATTACTATTATTACTATTATTACTATTATTACTATTATTATTATTATTACTATTATTATTATTATTATTATTATTATTATTATTATTATTATTATTATTATTATTATTATTATTATTATTATTATTATTATTATTATTATTATTATTATTATTATTATTATTATTATTATTATTATTATTATTATTATTATTATTATTATTATTATTATTATTATTATTATTATTATTATTATTATTATTATTATTATTATTATTATTATTATTATTGAACAACTCGAGACCAATGCCTGGATTCGAACTCGAGATCTTCGGTTTTCGATGCACAGTATTAGGTTCGTGGATCCTCGACCTTAGCTGTCAAAAGAATGTTCCAATTTTGAAGTGGGTCTTCCGAACGTCAGATGTATTGCTGACAGTAGTTCGGAACTGAAGTACGGACGTTCAAACACCGAAAGATGTACCTTTCGATTTTATTAAACACGATGACGCTTGTTCGCGATCTTCACTGTCTTACAACATTCAAAAAATATAAAATGTATTGTTTATTTTACAGTCATAAACCAAACATTTATTCTGATTGTAGCCCAAGCTTTGTATTATTAAGCTTAGCAGTTTAGCGTTCGAGTAGTTTGTCCTTAAGGATGCCTATAGGTACTTTGATCCCCCTTCACAAGTAATTATACAAAAACATCGTTTGTATAATTAAGTTGTGGAGGTCTGCACAACGCATGCGCGATTCATTTCTTTTAAATGCTATTATTACATTTACTGCATACACTACTTCACAACCAGTACAGTTTAAATGTTTAATTTCTTACAATTTTATTTTGGTGCAGCTGGTGCACAGTTTACCGTCTATTAGTGTACTTAACATGAACGTTAAACGTCATAAATAAATAGAAATAGTGTATCAGTCACATGTCTGTATGTAGAGTATCCTAAGAGATAATTTGAGCAACGACTTCTTAAACACACAGTCACGTTAGGAATGTTCACTAATAACGGAAGTTTTTGTTAACTACTCGATTATACATCCTTGGACAAAAATAAATCAGGAGACTCTGGAAACGAGAATTACATCTTATGCGAAAATCGATTTTCTGAGAAAAGAGATAGTGTTTTCTTTATACAGTTTCCTTGGTTATTGTTATGAAGTTGATCGTAAACATCCTCCGCAAATTAGTTGCTACAATTCTTGTTTTTGACAATCTTCATACACGACCACAAATATGTCGAAAGATTTGTCGTTCAATCATATAGTGCTCGCAATTTTGAACACCTTTCTCAAGTGGAAAGATCTATAACAATGGTTATTTGTTTAATAACGCAATGAGAGACGCTGTCTCCCAGGGACAGTTCATTACAGAAACTTGGCCCAGCCTGGACTCGGCACTTGAATGATACCCGTCAGATCACACAGACTAGCAGCCAGTTAAAACTTATTTTATTTCATTATGATACATAAATTCCACTGTGTCACTTTCGTTCTACCAAAATACCAGACACAGCGAGAGGTCGACGCCGGGCAGTCGGAACGTAAACAAGATAAGCCACGCGCTCGCCTATATAAGCAACCAGAGAACTAAAACTATGGCCCTCAGGGTATAAGCCAGTGTCTGCGGCTTCTGGTACTACATGGTGTAACAGTACTTTTGGGTTATGTTTGAAGTATGAAAAGTTTATAAATTTATAAAAACTAATTATGTAAATATATTTAATAATTTAAATATGTAAAAATGTATGTAATCGTGTGATTGGCCGAAATAATAATGGTATGATGTAATATGAGTAATGTGGTGACATGCCATTGGATCGGCCAATCACAGAATTAAGTAGAGGTAACGATAGTTACGAGAAGTCAATAATCTTTAAGAGACAGATATGTTCTGCAGTTTTGTTACATTAAAAGAAGTCAATAATAATCTTTAAGAGACAGATATGTTCTTCAGTTTTGTTACATTATGAGAAGTCAATAATAATCTTTAAGAGACATATGTTCTTCAGTTTTGTTACACTACGATAACTTAATAATCTTGTTATAAAGAGAAAGAGATTTTTGTTGTAACGACGAATGTGATGTATACCGCTGCAAGAACAAAAACGTTTTAAATTGTAGTTGGAATCCGTACAAAAATAACCAAAATTCCCGTTACAATGGTCGTTATGTGATGTATACATGACTTTCTCTACTCTTGTACAAACACTTATTGCTCTATCTACTTCAGGATAAACATTATCTTATTGTAGGAATAGAGTAGATTTTAAGTGATAGTCAAATGTTTTGGTTATGTGATGTATACATGACTTTGTCTACTCTTGTACAAACACTTATTGCTCTTAACTTTAAAGAGAGTCGATTAAAGACACTAAACAACACTTACTTTTAAATTTTTCCAGAACATGTTTCTGAGGCTTTGCCTGTATCATCAGCCGGCTCTCGACTGGTTCTCGGTGTAGTTCACGATATTTTGTCACAGGTCTCCTCTGGTGGCGGTTCAAGGAATTTGCTGAACAAATCTTTCTGGGGGAAGTCGAAATTAAATACTTTGTTCCTATTTTTTGAAATGAAGATTTGTTCCCATGTGGATAGTTCTTGTTTTCCTGATGTATGTTTTAGTAGTTTTGGTTCTGGATTTATGTTGTGGTTTTTTTCCCAAAAATGTTGGGCAACTGCTGATTTTTCTAATTCCCTTGGATGTTCAAACTCTGGCAACGATATGTAGATGACATCTTTGCAATAGTACCAAAAAAACACATCAGTGATGCACTAAAACTTTTAAATATCCAAGAAAAAAGCATCAAGTTCACTGTAGAAATAGAAAAAGATGAGCATTTACCATTTTTTGATCTAAAAATAATGAGGAATAAAAACAGACTAAACTTTGGCATTTACAGAAAATCAACACAGACAGACAACTACATAAAAGCTAATGGCTACAACCCAAGATCCCACAAACAGGCAATCTTCAATAGTTTAGCACACAGACTGGTAAACATCTCTCTCACAGCAGAAGAATACAAAACAGAATACAACAAAATAATTGAAATAGCACAAAAAAATAACTTTCCCAAATCATTAGTGGACAAAAAAGTGAACTTAGCAAAAAAGAAGCTACTAAAGGAAACCACAACCCTCTCAGCTACAGAAACTAATATGATTTTCAAAAAATTCACTTACCATTCATGGGCCTATGATAAATTCAAAAAAGTCTTCAAAAAACAAAACATTCAACTAGCACCAGTCAACTATTTCTCCTTAAAAAACCTAATTTGCTCAAACATCAAAGATGCCATTCCATCTAACAAAAAATCTGGTATATATCAAATTGAATGCAATGACTGTAGTCAAATTTATATTGGAAAAACAAAAAGAAATTTAGAAACAAGAGCAAAGGAACACTTTAGAAACATAAAATAAAAACAATTAGAAAAATCAGCAGTTGCCACACATTTTTGGGAAAAAAGCCACAACATAAATCCAGAACCAAAACTACTAAAACATACATCAGGAAAACAAGAACTATCCACATGGGAACAAATCTTCATTTCAAAAAGTAGGAACGAAGTATTCAATTTCGACATCCCCCAGAAAGATTTGTTCAGCAAGTTCCTTGAACCGCCACCAGAGGAGACCTGTGACAAACTATCGTCAACTACACTAATGAGAACCAGTCGAGAGCCGGCTGATGATAGAGGCAAAGCCTCAGAAACATGTTCCGGAAAAGTTTAAAAGTAAGTGTTGTTTAGTGTCTTTAATCGACTCTCTTTGAAGTTAATTTATCATAACACTGTTTTCAACACTTCCAAGAAAGGAATTACTTATTGTTCTATCTACTTCAACATAAACGTTATCTTATTGTAGGAATACAGTAGACTAAGTGATAGTCAAATGTTTTGGTTGTTATGTGATGTATACATGACTTTGTCTACTCTTTTACAAACACTTATTGCTCTATCTACTTCAACATAAACATTATCTTATTGTAGGAATACAGTAGACTTTTAAGTGATAGTCAAATGCTGAAATTATGCACTTAGATTGGTATATAACAATCTTTTTGTTATTTAAGCTATACTGTAGAGACACACCTTTTCTAAAACTGCTTTATTTGGATTCAGAAATCTTGGTATCATATGTACTATGTGTGTTGTCACATGTTTGATCTATTGAATTGTGGACAACAGGTCCAATGTTGATGTACCAGACTTCAGACTAACACATAACAGGAGAGTTCATTTACAAGTAAAAATTATTGAATATTTCAAAGTATAATAAAGGATATTTAAAAATGGTTGATATCAACAACAAAAATGAATAAAACAAGATACATTGTGTAATTTTGTTTGCTGAACTTTTTATCCATCCGTCGTGGTTTGCTAGTTATACAAAATTATGTAAACTTCAGAATAAAAAAGAGGTTTGAGAAGATTCAAGATATACATTTGATATCTTAAGCATTTTGAGGGAATGGTTGAGACATGATGCAACAGCCTCTTCAACACAAGAGAGCTGTTCAAGGACATTACATTTATTCAGTTTCCATACTGAGTAAGCCTCAAGGATATCCATGGCTGCTGCCAATTTATCATTAACGACATTACAAAAACATGAATGACTCATACACAAACCACAGAAAGAGTACTCAACAGCATGTTGAACATATGAACAGTTTTGGAAAGAGATATTAAGGTTTGAATAAGGCAATGCCAAATGGAGTATCTGGGGTGAAACAGGGAAGACCTTGCAGAAGTGGGTAATTATAGAAAGAGGTTTAAAATATTGGTACAGCTGTATAAATAAGGATGATAATATATTAAAGATCTGTCTAGAACAACAGAACTCAACATTTAAGAATAGCTGATGGGAGAGCTAGAGAGAACGTTGGACAGAATAGGGATGGGGCAGGAGGGAGAAAAACATGTAAACACTAAACAACAGATCATTAGAAATTATCGGAAAAGACATGTATAATAGATTGCCAGGTAAAATAAAGAATGCTAAACTGTGTAATATTAAGAATATAAAAAGGCATTTGTCAGAATAAGCTTTTTATAGTGTGGAAGAGTACAAAACAAAAAATGGAAAATAAACAATGTACATTTTAGTTTCTAAGCAGTGCATACAGTAGACTTTTGAGTGTATTTTTATGTTTTTCTTATAATGTAAAATGAAGTTTCCTCTGTATGAAATATAGGGGATGAATAAATTGAAACTGAAAAGGGTTCTTGGACAATGATTAAGAACAGGGTAGAGGGCATTGACAGACAAGTGACATGGGAAAACTTGCTAAGTAAGAAATCACTAAATGTATATCTGAAAATGAAGAGAGAATGCGGAAGGTACTTATTTGATGAGAGGCAGGGTTTAGCTTGGTTAAGGACCAAGGGGGTTCCCCAAAAGTGTGCTTTTTATGTGGAAATGAAATAAGTATAGAGCATTATGTAATGGAATGTAAGAAAATAGAAAACTGGAGGAAATTAATATGGGATAAGAACTGAGATAATAAAGGTGCTTTCATAGTAGCCATAAAAATGCTTACGTTGAAAGGAGAGCAAAGAATAAGGGAGGTGGGGAAGTATGCTGACAAAATCAAAGAAATGATTGAGATGGGTAAGGAAGTTAAGAGGCAGAGATATGGAGGACATAACATAAGGGCTAGAAGAGAGGTATTCTACCAGGAAGCCAATGACCTACTAGCCCATAAATATAAGCAGTTGACAGTTTGTACTTAGAATTGCAAAATTGTGATTGGAATTGTAAGAAAATATTGTATAAGTTAATTGATGGAAATTAATAATTTCTTCTCACTAGCCATATACAGGCTAAGAGCAACTGGAAGGAAACCATGAGATCTGTGGTTCAAATCCTGACCATGACATTGAATTTTTCAGTTGGACTATCTATCTAAAATATAGCCTGCCTCTGTAGGTGGTGGTAGCATGTCTGCCTCACGTTCAAGAAGTCCTGAGTTCGAATCTCGGTCAGGGTGAGTTACCTGGATAAGGTTTTTCTAGGGTTTTCCCTTAACCTGAAAGACAAATGTCAGGTAACTAAGCTCTATGGACCTTAGGCTCATTTGAACATCATTTCTCCCATTCTATTCACTGTCTGATATGACTTAACGTTGAGAGGACGTAAATTAAAACAACAAAAAATCTAAAATATTGTATGTTTAAGTACAAATAAACTAAGTGTCCACAAAGGACACAGAAAAGATTTCACTATATCAATCCTAAATAAATGTTTATTTACAACTTTTTTACAACTGTTTCGTTATAAAAAGATAAAGTATTGTGACTTTGTGGGTTTGTAGAATTAAAAGTCCAAGTTTCAGAAATTCAAAATGCCCTTTATTTGCATAGAAGTTCACTCTGTTCAATCCTTACGATAGCAGAATTACATCACATATACAATTACAATCTACCAAGGTCGTGGACCACAACAAAGAGCTTACTCAACTTCCATGGTTTACAACTACTTTTGTTACAACTCCTGTGTTCGACTACTACTCTGTTTATGACTGTCCTTACAACTACTGCTCTGGTGTATCGCAATCTCTTATATATACCTCTACTCATGTTACTAGATATTTCTGGAATATTCTGTAACAAACAAGAAATCGAATGTCCTCTATCAATCAAGATGTCACTAGAATGTTCCATTTATCTCTTTGTTTGTTTCCGCAGACCTTTATCTCCGTGCTATCTTTATCTGTTCTGGTATACTTTTATCTCCATGCTATGCAGCAAACCCTTTTAGTGTGTATGCCGCCAGTCATAATGGATTTGCAACAGCATCAACCCTTTAGAACTGTTTGATTACTGAACAGTATCTACACTTACAGTTTAGCCATCTGTTCTCTGGCTCTGACATTTCTCAAGAGGGAGAAGCAGGCTGTTGCCGTTCTTTAGCAGGAGTTTCAAACAGAGGAACAATAGTATTTTAAATATTTCACACATTTGCATATTTCACGAGCCAGTAGACATATTATAATAGCGATAATAATAGGATTTACAAACACTAAAAATCAGAATTCACCCACCCACACCCCCACCCACACCCCCACACCCCCACCCACACCCACACCCTCCCACCCACACCCTCCCACCCACACACCCCCACACTCCCACCCACACACACACCCACACCCACACACACAAAATAGCTAACAAACTTCACGAGCACAAGCACCAAAAGCAAGTGTAGCCACATGGTCCACAAAATTAAAGTGGCAACACGGTGTTGGATTCAGAAGCCATGCCTAGCAGCAACAATACTGACTGGTACTAGCAGACAGTTTTAACTTCCTGACCACGACACCTGATGTACAGACTCCCAGTACTAACAACAGAAGCAGTTAGTGCGTGTAAAAGGTGTGAAAGAAATATTTGAATAGAGTGACACTGTAATGAATATCTTGAAAGATAATAAAATTGCAACTTGGATTTCAATGTTTTAAAGCTAATATATAGTCCTGTTTTCATTTTAAGGATAATTTTGTGCATATGTTTTCAATTGCTCATTACTGTATTTGGTATTATTAACTTTCCCCCTCTGCCTCCTGCAACCACAAAATGTCAAGAGCTGGAGAGCCAGTGGCCGTACTGTAGCTGTAGAAGCTACAAAATCTGAAACCTCTTCACGTGTCCTGAAACAAATGACAGTAGATATCCTGACAATGAATGGCTTCACGTTTACGGTTTACCAAATAATGGTGGTACTGGCGCTGGTACAATGTGTTCACTTTCCTCTTTCTACAGAAGATTAAGTTCAAATGTTACAAATTTTGATGGAGAAATTTTGGCAATCCTTCAGAGCTTACAAAATCTTCTATATAATATAAATAAATCTGAAAAAGTTGTATATTATCTGACTCTAAAGCAGCTATAATATTTATAACATCTAATATAACATCTAGAAACAAATATTGCAGAATGCTGTAAAATAATAAAACAGTTAATTTAAATAAAAAATTAATATTCATTGGATACTAGCACATTGCAGGATACATGGTAATGAAACAGCTTACTTTCTAGCCAAAAAAGGCAGTAAAATGAAGTCAAACTTATTTGAGCCACTAAGTTATCACTCTATCAAAAGAATAATTATATCAACATATAGTCAAAAAATTAAAACAAAAATTACAAACAAAAGGAAAACTATGGGAAAATTTATGTAACTACAGCATGACTAGAATCAATCTAATACCAAGAAAAGCTCTGTAGTAACTTTTAGATCTGTAACAGACCATGACTGTCTCAATAAACATTTATTCAGGATTGTTATAGTATCCTTTCTGTACACCTACACAAGACAAGGATGGAAACACTACAAAATGTTAAAACCGCCCAAACCAAAATTCAAAATTTCTGACTTGAAAGTGCTAGACATAATCTTTGTGTAAAGTGGTCACTGTAGTAGAATAACCAGTGCTGAAGCTTCGCCGATTACAGCAGCTGTCTATGACAAGCTAACTATATTCAGTCAGAGAACGCTGTCCTTAGAAGTGCAAAATAAACACAATATTTTGTTTGTTAGTGATGCTGTCAAATGTCAGAATCATATCAGCGCCACTGGATCTATGTCCCAAAGGAGTTCTTTTATATGCCATTAAACCTATTAACATAATGTTGTCTTTCTAAATATATTTAAAACCCACTGGTCTTGGATGGACTCAAACCCACAACCTTGGTATAAGTAAACCAGCACCTAAATGAGCCACCCAGACCAATCGTAGGCGTTTAGTAATTTCTATCAGTTTAGTAATTTCATATTACCTAAATTAATATTATAAATGGAGTTATGGAATTAAAAACAGATCTGAATCTTCCTAATTCTAAAGAAAACATTTTAATCAAAGAAAACACACTGACTTTTGAACCAATTAATATTCAATTAGATTTAGAACAAATAGTTACAAAATCTGAAACTTCCAAACCTGTACTAAAAGCACTAGCATTAGAAACCGTGAACAATAGATATCCACCTGAAGAATGGTTACATATCTACACAGATGGATCTAACTTGGACAACAACTCAGGAGCAGGAATTAAGTGTGCACTGTTCTCATTCTATCAACCAGCAGGATACCACACAACAAATTTTGATGCAGAAGTAACTGCTATTCATATTTCACTCCAACACCTTCTATACAATATAGATAAATTCAAAAATGCTGTCATACTTTCTGATTCTAAAGCAGCATTATGTGCAATATGTTCATATAAAATGAGGTCAATCGAAATTAAAGAATGTCACAAAACTATCCAACAACTTCAAAAACTACAGAAAAGAATTATATTACAGTGGATACCTGCACATTGTGGAATTGAATCAGCTGATTTTCTTGCCAAAAAGGGTGCAAATTTAATTCAGAACAAAAATAAAAACTTACCCTTTACATCCATAAAAAGATTAATCAAAGGCAAATATAAAAACAAACAAAACCAATCAATATCTAACAAAGCCAAAGATAAAAAATGGAACATTTTAATTCAAAATCCAGAAATTATTCCAGAAATCCCACGTAAAGCTGCAGTAGCAAATTTTAGATTACTTACGGAACATGATTATTTGGCCAAACACGTACACAGAATAGGAATTTATACAAGTCCAAATTGTCCTCTATGCAACAAAGAAGAGGAAATGACTAAAGAACATCTTTTAACCTGTCGGACTCACTACACAGAAATATTGGAGAGCAAGAGAGCTAATGGATTCATTGCCAAAGCCTAGCATTTGACAACAAAGAAGAGGAAATGACTGAAGAACATCTTTTAACCTGTGAAGTCCTTCCTGCCGGACCCACTACACAGAAATATTGGAGAGCAAGAGAGCTAATGGCTTCATTGCCAAAGCCTAGCATTTGACAACAAAGAAGAGGAAATGACTGAAGAACATCTTTTAACCTGTGAAGTCCTACCTGCCGGACCCACTACAAAGAAATATTGGAGAGCAAGAGAGCTAATGGCTTCATTGCCAAAGCCTAGCATTTGACAACAAAGAAGAGGAAATGACTGAACATCTTTTAACCTGTGAAGTCCTACCTGCCAGACCCACTACACAGAAATATTGGAGAGCAAGAGAGCTAATGGCTTCATCACCAAAGCCTATCATTTGAAAACAACATATTATAAATGGAAAACAATCTGTGAAAACAGTCCAAATAAAAACAAATATCAAACACAGAATTCCTATGCATTGAAGCTTACATTTGTATAGTGTCTGTCAAAAGTTTAAGGACACACCTAAATATCAGACTTTCCATTCCTGTCCTAAGCTTTTGTTAACTCTCAAAATCTTTATACATTTATCAAATGTATATCAAAAATGAAGTTTTCTATTACAAACCAGAACTCTCTTTCTTTAAAATTGTGGATATTAAGATGATTTCTCAACCAAGATAACTGGTAAAAAAATGCAGCTTTTTATGGAAAAAATTAATTTGCACTTGGCAATATGAATATTGTCATGGAGGCAGACCTACTTTAAAGTGGTTCTTGGGCTGCTACCATTTTTTAATTTAAAAATATATGAAATCTTTTTATTCACTTTTAATATCAGAGGTTTTCCCCGAGTCTTTTTCTAAAATACTATTGCACTTTAAGTTCCTAGCAAATGGATGCTTTGCTGTGATGAACCACATAGATCATGATCTGGGAAATTAGTAGCACTGATAGAACAGATTTCTTCCGTTTTTATTGTTAGGTGTGGATTTTACAGAAACAGTGCTAAGTTGTTGTTGTTGTTGTTGTTTTTTCAATTTACTACGTCCTCCAACGTTAAGTTATATCGGACGATGAATGGAATGGGTGAAATGATGCTCAAATGAGTCCGGGGTCCATGGAGCTTAGAGTTACCCAACATTCGTCTATCAGGATAAGGGAAAACCCCAGAAAAAACCTTATCCAGGTAACTCGCCCTGACCGAGATTCGAACTAGGGACCTCTTGAACGTGAGGCAGACATGCTACCAACACGCTACCGAGGCGGGCACAGTGCTAAGTGAATGGCATTTTCCTTCAATAAAACTAAACAGACGAAATAAAGTGGATGTGGACATAAAATGGCAAATTGTGGGATGTGGAAAAGTGAACTGTATCAAAGGAAGGTTAGAGTGTCAAAAACATGTGTTGTGCCTGCCATTTGAGCTGGAGCAGATGCAGTTATGATTTGGGGGTGCATTGCCTATGAAGGTCCTGGACAACTGTACACCATTGATGGCTCTTATCAGCCAGAGATATATGGAAATCTTGGAGGAAATCATGCTTTCCTCTATCATAACGTTTATGGGAGAAGTATTTTTTTTTCTAACAAGACAATGCACCCTGCCACAGAAGTCCTTTCACAAGAAATTGGTTCCAGGATCAAGACATAGAATCCAATAGAGAATCTCTGGAACTCTATTGGAGTCAAGCTGGCCAAGAGCTGGCCCTCGTAGCCGCGATCGCTAGAGCGTATGTCGCTAGCGCTCCGGCGCGTAGAGGGTCGCGGGTTCGAATCTCGCCTAGGGCATGGGTATTTGTGTGTATACCATATATGTGTCAAAAGTACTGAAAACAAAAGTAAACGAACAGAAACGATAAAAATCGGTATTAAAAATAGGGAACCTATATTTAAAAAGGAACTCAAGCTGCATCTGACTGTCGAATGAAGAGGGGTCTTGCGATAGTCAATGGTATGTGTTTTCACAGCAAAAACGCAATGTTATGCCATTAGGAACGAAATTCTGTTTAAATCCGATTTATTTTCAAGGATTTTGTAAAGACAAATGAAAAAGGAAGTTAAAGACAAACATAACCAAATTCATGTTTCAATATGTGAAATTATTGGTTTACGATATTCTTTTGTTTTGATATTTAACTTCTACTCTTTGGTCACAATTAAGGAGACATGACTGCCTATGATTTATGAACTCAACGGTTGTCATGGTTGTAATGTTATTTGACAGAACACAGAGTTATCTGCTCCTGAAGGGAGATTTATTTCTCTATATTTAGAACCTGTGGATACGCGGGTAGCGTAAAGAATATAACTCAATACAATAAATGACTTCCTAGAAAATCCGAATATTGACAGACACTGTACAAGAATGCGACTTACGATTTAGAAGGAAATTTTCATATCCCAAATTACCTTCAAATGTACAACTTTAATTAACTTATATTCTATAAAAATAATTTTGATTTGTATATGCTAATGAAATTGGCCATTTTTCCGTATGTAACGCCCACTCCCCAAAGTAAGTATACCGGGTAAAAATCATTACTCTTTACGATGCGTTTTGAATAACATTGCAGCATTTCCCATGCCGGCATTAGTTTTTAACAAGTATTTGTTTCATACGGATAGGTTACGTCTTATTCAATTTCTATAAGCTCACGTAATTACACATGGAATGACAACGCGGTACTATTCCCGGGCGGCGGGTACGGAAATGTTATCCAATACACAGAGACAAAAACTTACCGCAGCAGCTACATCTCGTAAAAGACAATTTAACTTCAGTATATTCTCTGTGGAATTAATTATTTCTGAGGAAGTCATTGCTATGTTTTTGATTTACCAATAATCATACTTTTTGAAGTGCTAAGTCCACCGTTTTGTTCATTGATTTAAAATCCAATATATATTAACCACATTTTAAATCTATCACTTCAGTCTTCCGTATCCCTCTTCTCTTTAAAATGAGATAATTCTATGCAACATTTGTCTTCATTAAAATGAAGTGGACACAAAAATAAGCTTTCGAAACAAATTCTAAAAGTCATACAAAACCAAATGACATGTTAATGTATGAGAAACGCATTTGAATCTAGCTCATCAAATTCTGTAAAACCACACTGTTGGGTTCTCAAAAGATTATGTCCAGACCTAATTTTGATATTCAATGTTACACACAAGGTTTACTTAAAATCACTAAGTGAATATTCTATCATTGCATAGAATGGATATCACATTCCAAGTAATATACTTTATTAATGTCGATAAAAATGTGAATAAACACAAGTTTCTACTGTTTATCGCCCAGCCCTCATCATATCAAGCACATATTTGAAACACATCTAGCACAGCATGATAGGCCAGCCTCCTAAACAACACTACCCAGTTGTCACTTCTGTTAAAGCTTTAGAGGCATCCACAGTTTATCATCACCTCCTTTCCAAATTCTTATTCCTAAAACGCACTAAAATGTTAATTACGGCTAAAGACCTTTAATTCTATGTTGTACTGGAAAAGGAGTTTTAAAATGTAACCTCAACAGTAAAACACAGATACCATACCTTCTAAAAGCTTCATTAGCGATGCATTTGTCATTTAAACTCACTCGTGCAATCAAGAATAAATAAAATTTCACTTTAAATGACAGCTAATAAATTGGAAAACGATCTAGACCGCACTGTCATTAAATGGGAAACAACGCCACACATCCGTCGAGAGTGCACTAAGTAAAAGTGTGGTAGATATAGATGTATACTGCAAAATTCCTACCTTATAAATGAAGTTCGAACCTCCGACAACGGTACATTTATTTCAATAACAAGTTATTGTGTTTCTCCATCACAACCCCATTTCACACAGACGACATTTCGATTTTCATGCCTGAATCAGGATGGTCAACACACGATCGTAATTGAGTAGAATTTTTATATCACTGCAGCGATAATCAATCACACCTGTTTTGGGTCTGCCAAACGATTATATATGTAAGAATAACCCACACAGAGATTAAAACCTTTCTTCGACAAACCACTTGACTCTTCCATCTATTAGCAGAATACGCGAATCCCAGTTAGGGGATATTTTAGGGTGTGGCGTTACATTTCAGAAAAATCTCATTACTCTCAAATTATGACAATAAAACTTACGTCGATACACAGAATTGAAACATTATCATGACTGCCTATGTCAGCAAAGCATGTAAATTTGCGTATACTATCTAGTTATTTGTGTACATTTGATTATATAAATTTTAAAACTCGGTCTGACTCTGGCTTGGAACATTTCTATAACGAAGACAGGTTGGCAATGCTACAGGAAACACCTGCAACCGGAAATGTTGTGCGTCAACACACAATGATGAAAGTTCAGTGAGCCACTTCAACGTGTCTGCTGTGACAAGAACAAACTATAAGTTCTTGTATTCGACCAAAATTGAGCGAGATTAAATAAGACAACAGTTTTCATTCTTGATATTTATAAGAAAAAATTTAATGGTGCTTACAATGTTTTCCATCTAATTGTCTTTATAATTTGTCTTGACTGGCTTTTGATCTGAGAGAGGAAATAATATTAGAAATTATTTGAAGAACCTTTGAAGAACTTCACATTAACGCCTTCGTCTTTACTTCACGAATATATTTATTCATTTATTTAAATTATAGGAGTGATATTGTCTGATGTTCCAAAATAATTGTTTTACCAAATTCGCGAGAAATAATTTTATAAGTTCCATAAATTAAAATATAGAAAAATAAGTGTAATTTTAAAAATTTAAATCAATAAAAGAAAACACTCGAAATTACAAAACAGGTGAACAAAATTCTTTATTTCAGCAAGTGAAAATTACAATTTTATGTGAGTTAATTTCATGCTAGACTATTTTAAAGAGGACAAAAATATTTTCGGGGGCGCAATTCCTGATCCCCTAACCAAATGGGGGATTGGCATTTTGTTTCTGGATCAAAAGGATATAACATTATCGTGCCAATGTTTGAAACAGCCAAATTTGTCACAGTTAAATATTTGAACCAATCTATTCTGTGAAGCTTCTGTCATTCCAATGAATTATAAAGTACAACTTTTGATTTTTTAAACGAATGTGCTTATGAAAAACGGTCGAAACACTAGGCGAATTAATTGCTACTTTCGTATAGAAGGGATGGTTCCTCGATACTTGCGATACCTCGATACTTGCGATACTTGCCTGGTATCGATATCGAACGATACTTCACAAAATTCGTTCGTTACTTTTTCGATACTTCGGTGGTGATTCTGCATTTCTTATTTTATTTTAATACCACAAAATATTATTGCCGCAAGTAAAACATTACAAAGCCCAAGAAATTGTCAAGAATTCGGTATCTGTACAGCAGCATGCAAAAAAAAAAAAAAAATAATAATAATCGTGTGTCAGATTCACTGTCAGTTATCTGTTCCCAAAAAAATATCACTACATATCTCACCGACGATGTGTCACCTCCTGTTTCTAGTACACTGCATTGCTGAAAAACAAATTCAAAATTTCCACAACTAAATATTTGTGTATTCCACCTGCAACAGTTTTCTCTGAAAGACAATTGTGACTTTGTGGGTTCGTGATATTAAAAGTCCAGGTTACAAACACCAAAAATTGCTCTTTATTTCTGTAGAAACATACTTTATCAACATCTACAGTAGCAGAATTACATCACAATTACACTTACAACTTGCAAGGTCAACGACCACAAAAGAGTTTACTTTTACAGCTGTTCACGTACACGCGTCCAATTACCGACTGTCTGACTGTGGCAGGCGGCGGTTCCTTTTATAGTTACTCACTATTCCAGAAATTAATGGAATGTTCTCAAGCAATCAAGACGGCGTTAGAAGAAAGACGAACTCTCCAGAAATCCGTCTCCTTCCCCCACCATTTCGGCAAGTTTTATCTCCGCGCTGTCCTGTCCGTCCCTCGCGCCGCTTCGCCGCAACAATACGTTCGCGACAATATTTATTACAGCAGGACTCATATGTGGCAGAAAAAGAAGTAGACTTAACACCGAAACAGTGAGAATGTTGGCATTTTTTAACAAAAACTTATAAAAGTGGATTATTTTTCTTTTAAATGTCTAATGTAGAGTATGAAAGTAAGTTCACTGATAGCTTTAAGTTTTGTCTCATTAAACATGTACACCTATTTAAAGTCACCGGCATTACACAGTTCTTCCGACGTTCTATTTTCTATTGAAATAACGATATCGAAGTAGGTATGGGATATCGAGAAAAATATCGTGCTTTGGTAACGAGAAAAATTGATATCGACCCTAATAGTAGTAGTAGTAGTAGTAGTAGTAGTAGTAGTAGTAGTAGTAGTAGTAGTAGTAGTAGTAGTAGTAGTAGTAGTAGTAGTAGTAGTAGTAGTAGTGGTAGTCGTAGTCGTAGTAGTAGTAGTAATAGTAGTAGTAGTAGTAGTAGTAGTAGTAGTAGTAGTAGTAGTAGTAGTAGTAGTCGTAGTAGTAGTAATAATAGTAGTAGTGGTAGTGGTAGTGGTAGTGGTAGTGGTAGTGGTAGTGGTAGTAGTAGTAGTAGTAGTAGTAGTAGTAGTAGTAGTAGTAGTAGTAGTAGTAGTAGTAGTAGTAGTAGTAGTAGTAGTAGTAGTAGTAGTAGTAGTAGTAGTAGTAGTAGTAGTAGTAGTAGTAGTAGTAGTAGTAGTAGTAGTAGTAGTAGTAGTAGTAGTAGTAGTAAAAACGGTGGTTCCGTTTCGTAGATTTACGTCACGTAAAAGAAACTTTAGAAGTCACTGATAAAATGAAGCTACGAAGAAGCGAAAGAATCGGAATTATAGATGTTCGTACCTTCTTTTTAGCATATTAAAAGAAAAAACAAGAAATAACTAGTGAGCTAACGTAGTCACAGCATTCTAAAATTACTTGAAAAAAGTGTCTGACTGTTGTAGTAAACGCTTTGCTGCCAAACTATCAGCGAATCGGGGCATGCTTCTGTTGCATATGGTTGCAACACATGGCAAATAAATGATGTGGGAAAATATCAAGGGCACAAATGTAATGCTGTTAACAAAAGCCTAAGGTGAGGTTAACAACCCCTTATTCTGTTGACGAGCAAGTTCATGGAATGGGACAGAGATATTTTATACAATTGGCGCAAGTTGTATGGTTGGTATCAGTTGGTATTCTCTTCCACCATGTGAGGCGAGTGGCAACAGTGTAGCTACTACGGCAGCAGAAGTGCTGAACTGTGTGGTGGCCTAAACCCATGAAAATGAAAATCGACAGGAGGAAGTTTTGATTTTTCTTAGCTAATTCACTATTACAAACTTACATGGTGTAGTAGTGTTGACATCATTTTTTGTAAAATATACATTATGATGTCAAATAATAGAGCTAATGAAAGTAACCCTTCGACTATAATGAATACTAAAGAGAAGGAGAAATACATCGAGGAATTTGATTTCCCTTATTGTGATGAAGCCACAAAGTATGAAAAAGTGGCCAAAATAGGACAAGGAACATTTGGGTAATTATTAACTTCATTGTAAATAAAAGCGCATTTGGTGTTTTGTTCCCGGACTTTCCAAGAACTTGCGACCCAGATATCCATAACCTATGTTGCTGTGTTCAATAAGTCAGGACGAACTTGTTCTTACTAATAATTCCTTGACGTTGCAAATGTTAAGAGTAAAAGATTATACTCTATGAATGTTTATGATCAATGTGACAGGTTTAGACCTTTTTTTAATTAAACATGCATGGAATTTTTTAAGCCTTTTACTGTTAATATTAACACTTTTGAGTTAAGACAGTCAAAAAATATAATTTTTAGATTTGTTGTAATGCGATATTGGGGAAATTTCGGTCAAATTACCGTTTTGCCGCAGGTTACCATGGGTACCATAGAAAATCGGTGTATTGCATATGCATGTCTTGCATGTATACAGAGTTTTTTTTTTTTTTTTTTTCCATGTTGAAAATTAAGTGACGCGAGCAAAGCGAACTTTGCTAATACGCATCTTAAAAATTGGAATGTTTATATGAGCGGGAGGCGAGGTTAGGGTTAAGGGTTAAGTTTGTTTAGTTCGACTCCATATAAGCAGTTTTAAGATCATTGTTTTATACTTCAAAACGAACATGAGTAATTTTGTCGTACTACTGTACTTTCTAAACGAATGAAAGACACCAACAAGAATTAAGTGATGCAAGCAAAGTGATCATTATTAAGTTGGATATTCTTTTGATCATGTCCTGTAAGAAATTATGTTAAGTCCAACATTGGAGGCACGCGCGAGGGCTGACGGAACCTGCCGAAGTAGTCTTGCAGTTGTAGTACTCCTGACACGGCTGTTGGCGTAAGCTTCTGTTGCCAACCTTTAGACCAGCACCCCAAACATCTATTTTGCAGATGTTCGAAACTTCACAGGTGCACAGTGCATGTGCCATTGTTAGCCATAGTTAGGAAGGTAGCAGCTTACCTGTAAAATCTGAAACCAATGGCTCATTTTATAAGTTTTATTGATCTTGTGCCTTTATGCAAAGACGAAAAGTGTATGCAGTTTCTGTACAACAAGTTTGTTAAGAACGACAATGTTGTGCTGGGAAGGCGATGCCGTCCTACATCAATAAAACATACCCGGTATTGTTTAAATGTTCATTGACTACAGATTTATGTTTTATTGTGATTTACATCCTCTAACATTAAGCCATATCGTACAATTATTTTTTAAACGTAGATAAGAGAAGACCCTGCATTGCAACAGAGTAGTGTAGTTTTTGGATCAATGTGTGTGCCTCCAATGTTGGATGTAGACAAAATTTCTTACGGGACATGTTCTAAAGAAGATACTGTAAGTTTGTTCTTTTCAAGCATTAAGTGAGCAATTCAACTCTGCCACTGCCTTTATAACTAAAATCTGCAATATTGTCTCTCCTTGTATCAATAGCCATGAAACATGTTAGTTGTCCACTTGCAATTTAATAAAAGGACCTATAGGAAAAGATGGCTGTTTTATTATTGGCCATGCCAGTATGTCGCATGACGTCCTCCTGTTCTTCAGATTCAGAAAAACTGAAGACTAACACAAAGACAGGGGCCATGACCATGAACACCTGTGGGTCAAAATTCGGGCACACCGGCGCCACTGACATCTCACTTGACAAAGACGTTAATAAATTATTTAAACGTATTAATGCCTGTGAAGATGTTTCATTTTTGTTCTTACTGTAGGCTAATACAGATTAAATGTGCATATTTTCACTGAGGTGAGATAATGTTGAACACTTGTTTATACAGATACTCAAACTGAAAAGTTCAATGCCATGGCTGGGATTTGAACCATGGATCTCCTGGTTTCCATCCAGTCGCTCTTACCCATTGAACTACCATGGCCAACGTGCCGTCCTGACATTAAATTCTCTAATTGATTCATTTTTTCCCCTCCCAATAAACCACTAAGGGCTCTCGTATTTGAGATACACCATTTGTGGCAACTTACATGTTAGTTGGCCATGGTAGCTCAATGGGTAAGAGTGACTGGATGGAAATTAGGAGATCCGTGGTTGAAATCCTGGCTATGGCATTGAATTTTTCAGTTTGACTCTATTAAAAACCTTAGCTTATATGCATCTAGTGTGAAGAAATGATTAATTTCCATCAATTAACTTAAATAATAACTCGTTTATGTTTTGAGTGTTTATAGGGCAAAGAGAGGGACATGCATAACTTGCTGCTGCTTCCTAGCAACATTGCAGCTCCCCACATGGAGACACAGACGACCTCCACAAACCAGGCTGTAATGTCTTTGACTATGCTTTATAACTTTGGCTACTCTCTACAATTTAGGGCTCTCAATCCTTCAGCTAAGCTTTGCAACTTAATTCCTTGGCTACACTCTGTAAAGAAGTTATAAGGAGGTACTAGTACTTGGGTCATAGATTGATAGATAATTTATTCATCTTGCACACCATACATTGTACATGAGTACTGTGATATAAGACACGTCAAATTGTGAATATACAGTGCAATTAACTATACTTGTAAATTAACAAGTCACATCCAATAAGGACAATTTATAAAGATATCTTAAGAATTTTACAATATACACAATTCAGAAATGTAACAATATAATAAACTTTCCATAAATTCACTAACAGAATAAAAACAGTGGTCTAGCAAGTATGCCAAAACTGACTTTTTAAATGCTGAAAAATTGCAAGTGGTTTTATTGGCTATAGGCAGTTTATTAAAAAAAGTGATTCCTAGGTTTATTACACTGTTTTGATGAGCTCTTGTGTTACTTCTATTCACATGAATATCCATTCTCTGTCTATTATTATGATTATGAACTGTGTCATTAAAGGTACAGTGGCCATTTCCTGTCATTAAATTTGTCTTTGTAAATTTTAAAATTTCAAAAATGAAAATACATGGGAGAGGTAAGATTTTAAATATTTTAAATAATGGTCTGCATGTAGATGTTGATTTAGCTTCTCCAAGTATTCTTAGAATCCGTTTTTGCATTATGAATAATGATTTACAATGCAGTGAGTTACCCCATAATGTTATGCCACACGAAAATACACGCTTCTGAGAGTTTTTATGTTAACTATGTGTACCAGTTGTCTGAAATTATAACAAATTGTACTCGGTTTTTTAATTAGATGATCAACATGTATCTCCCATTTTAGGTTACTCTGTAGCCAAAGACCAAGAAATTTAGTAGTATTTACATACTTAATTACTTTATTATTACATATTAATTGTGATTGTACAGAAAACTTATTCTGAGAAAACTGAAAATGAATTACATGTGTCTTATCCAAGTTTACAATTAAATTATTATTGCTGAACCCTTTAGAAATATTACTGAACATTCTGCTTGATAATATTTGTGGCTTAAAAGTGCTCACAGCAACTTTAAAAGCAACTCCTAAGGTTTTCTAGTATTACTCACATTCTAAGTCTTCCAGATATAAGATGAGACCCAAACTCAAAACTTTAACCAAAATATTAGCCCATAGCTTGAAACTGAAGCTAATAATAAAATAAGACCTGAAGCTTTCCTGGCGACGAATATGCTCAAGTTTTCCTCGGGAAGCAAGCCAAGTGAAAAGAAGATTAGAAATCAACATTTCAGAAGTGTACACCGCTCTCATCGTCAGGATATTTATTAAATGTTGTAACAACAAATGAATCACGGATATAACACAAATATCAACAAAGACAAAACACTATCAAAATTCACATCACTGAACAAAAGACTTTTCAGTAAATTAAATGCCAGGTCAGGAGATGGCGTCAGTATAGAAAATTAATTGGGTCAAAAAAACAATCTTCTTCTGAAGATTAAACATCTATTGAGACCAGTGAAAGACAAACTGGGAGTGTACCACATTCCCTGTGAATGTAGCACACCGTATATAGGACAAACTGGAAGGACCATCGCTACCAGAATAAACGAACATGAACGGATAATTCATTTAATGCAACCTGAGAAGTCTGGGCTGGCAGAGCATTGTTTTGATAACGACCATAGAGCCAACTTTCTTGAGACGACCATCTTGGCAAAATGCAACAGTTACTGGGAGTGGAGAATTAAGGAGGCTTTGGCGATTCCTCTGAAAGGAGCACACTTATTCGTGATGCTGGATTTCAGTTCAGCTCCTCTTGGAAACCAGCCTTAAAAATGGAAATCAGTCGATTTAAGAAGAAAAGATCAATACAGCTTGATAATCAAGTTAATTAGTTACGTTTCTTTAACCTAATTAATTTTCTACAGTCACGCCATCTCCTGACCTGGCATTTAATTTACTGAAAAGTCTTTTGTTTAGTAATGCACTTTTGATAGTGTTTTGTCTTTGTTTATATTTGTGTTATATCCAGTTATATATTTGTGATTATAACATTTGATGATGGGAGAGATGTACACTCCCAAAACATTGATTTCTAATTGTCTTTTCATGTGGCTTGCTTCCCGAGAACAACTTGAAGCTAATCATGTCTAATAATGTCACATGATAGTTACACAAATGATGGGATGTATTTTTGTGTTGCAGTGAAGTTTTCAAGGCACGAGATAAAAAGAACAGCAAAAAGTTTGTTGCCATGAAGAAGGTTTTAATGGATAATGAAAAGGAAGGGGTAAGTGAAAGCAATTGCTGAAGTTTGTACAGTTTACATGAGTGTGTGCAGCAAAATAATGTGATGTTGGTGTATTACAGTTTCCCATCACAGCATTGAGAGAGATACGTATACTGCAACTACTCAAACATGAAAACGTTGTCAATCTAATAGAAATCTGCAGGACAAAAGGTAAGGGTTTGGTCTTGTTCATTTGTATAATCTTGTACAACTGCAGAAACAAAATAAATACAAGGTGTTAGTGGTATGAGTGTGCAGACTTCAATGGCAACGTTCTAACATTAAGCTGAAACTTAAGTTCCTGCACCATTTTCCTCTAAAATGCATGGTTGTATAATTAAAATTGATCATAGTCTTGATTGCAAATATATCATTACGCCTTAATCATTTACTTTTGTAATTACAAAAGATGTTGTATTAGTGTATTTACCATGTTTTGTTAAAATGATTCATTTAGCCATAAAATTATAATATGAAAGGACTGTATTCCTGTGTGTCTTTTGCAATAAAGTTGTGGGCTTACGCTTGGCCACCCTGCAACTTTGACATGCATTTAGAATGGAAGGTCAGCAATGTAAACAGTAAACCTACCTGCCGTGACACTTGGTACAACAGTAGGTTCTGTCAGTGTTTCAGATGTGTCTAATGCATTTAGAACTATGTATCACCTTGTTTTCGATTCCGGGAACTTCTTAGAAAACTTGACTCTAAAATGCCCAAGATGTATCATAAGGGAGAGAGAGCATACCCTCCTTGGTTGTGCAGAACGTCCCACATAGATCTGGCATGACTAAATACAATAAATCTACCATGAGTATGTCTACTATCTGCATATGTTTTTTAGAATTTTTATCATGTTGTAAAGACCGGTTTTTAATTTATACTGATGGCTCCAAGAGCCCAAATGGTGTTGGCGGTGCTTATATGTGTGGAACTGAACCATATACATTCGGATTCCATACTAGCACTTCCATACTGCAGAACTTGATGCAATATACCAGGCCATTTAACATGTACGTCGACAAAAGATGGGAGACTGCTTAATCCTCAATGATTCGCTTAGTGCGCTTCAAAGCCTATGGCAGCTGTACCACTACCACCCTACTATGCAGCATTTCATTTCATTTCATTTTATTTCATCCTTGTGTTAAAAGTACATAGGATACGTCACATACATAATTTAATTACAAGGTTTAATTACAAGGATACGTCGCATACATAATTTAATTACAAGGTTTAATTACAAAGTTTATTTACAAATCTGTTTCTCTCAAATTTCACATACCTGTAAAACACATCTACACTCACTTACACATTTTGTTTACATTTAGTGTTGTACTTAAATTCTTCAGTATTGTAGAAAGCATTTTCTAGTAAATAGTTCTTAATGGTTTTTATTTGTATTTCTCTTTGTTTCAAGTCTTTTATTTCCTTGGGTAAAGCATTATAATGTTCTTTTCCTATACTTTTTATTGAACGATTATTTAATGTTCCCCTGAGTGCAGTTCTGTAATAATCGTGTTTATTTCTAACATTATAGCTATGCATGTGATTGTTTTTAGCAATTTTTCCATTTAGTAGAACATGCTTGATGCTTTCATAAATGTAGATACACGGAACTGTTAAGATTTTGTATTTTTTGAACCAGTCCCTACAACTGTGTCTTTTTTTCTATTTTCCCAATTATTCTAATTGCCCTTTTTTGTAATTTGAATACATATAAGGGCATATCCAGGATGCCCTTCATGTTTTACACGCTTCCAGTGTTAGTGTGGTGTGCGCATGGATTCCTGGTCATGTTGGCTTGCCGGGGAATGAAATGGTAGACTCAGCACTTAAGACGGTTACCACGTAGCCAAGGGTTAACATATCATTTGTAACATTGGAAGATTTTATGCTTGAATTGCGGAGAGCTGTACTGTCCTGTTGGTGGGAAGAGTGCACTATAAACTCCGCAGCAATAAACTTAGATCTTTGATATATAGAAATTTAACTGTATTGGAGCACCACAGTGAAGTAAAACAATTATTAAATTATAGGTGAGCTGTATTTTTTACACATCAGCTTCACTTACATACCTTTATTGAGGTCATGTTTCACGAACACCATGTTTGCATCGGCTCTAATGCAACCTACCCCTCAGCCAGCAAGAATATCAAAAAGAATACCATCAAATCTTAAAAACTGCAATTAAAATGGATATGGAAAAAGTCATGTAGACAAAAAAATAAAATCATTCAAACTTCAAAAAAGATTAAAACAGATCACATCTCTTTCACCAATGAAACAAGAAATTAGATTTGCAAAATTTATATACCAGCCTTGAATAGTAGCTCATTTCTGGTCTGAAAATCATGAGATTGAGGATAGCAGCAAATTACTAAAATACGTACAAAAACATAGTGAACTTGTCATATGGGAGAGAATATACATAGAACAAAATAAAACCCAACTAATGAACTTTGAAATCCCGCCAGAAGACAACACCACATTTAAAATCATCACAAAATGAACAGATGGCAGCAGCAACTCCAGAACTACCCACACCACTGGATCAAGCTTTAGTCGCATTAGAGCCGATGATGCAAATGATAGTTCACAAAACATGTCCTCAATGTAGGTATGTAAGTGAAGCTGATGTGTAATAAATACGAGTGATCTATAATTTGATAATTAGATCTTCGAATTTCCGATTCCCTGGGTTACCTCCTGTCATTTCTCTTGTCAAGAGGCTCGTTTGCAGATTGGGCACTGCTATTTTACACAGTTATTTGTTAAGAAAGGACTCTGCTCCAGTTTGTCCATTTTGCAACAAAGTTTTATCCATCCATCATGTGTTGCTAGAGTGTTTTTGCCTAGCACACCTTAGGAAGTCTGCAGAGTTGCTGGAGCCTGCCTCGGTAGCATAGATGGTAGCATGTCTGCCTCACGTTCAAGAGGTCCTGAGTTCGAATCTGGGTCAGGGTGAGTTACCTGGATAAGGTTTTTTCCGGGGTTTTCCCTTATCCTGAAAGAGGAATGTAGGGTAACTCTAAGCTCCATGGACCCTGGACGCATTGAGCATCATTTCACTCATTTCATTCATCGTCTGATATGACTAAATGTGGAGGACGTAAATTAAAAGAGAGAGAGAGAGAGATGCTGGGGAATGACAAAGTGGTGGAGAAGGTTTTTAAGTTTTTTTCTAAAGTTAAATTTTAGAATTTAGTGAAGAGAATTTTTTTTTTGTGCCTTTTGGCCTTATAATTTATTTTCTTTGTGTTTTGGGTTGTGAGAACTGTTTATTTCTTGCTTTTGCCATGAATTGTGTTTTTAAAGGGCACTGATAACCGCTGTAGTTGGGCGCCCTTATATACACATCTATCAGAACTATGTATGGTGGTCTTTACAAATCAAGAGTATCCTTGTTGCTTTTGACAAAGCTATCTGCAACACTTGAGATGTTTACCAATAGGAGAATTCCAAATTCTACAATCATATCTTAGAGCCTAATGGAGCACATTTTGACATTATGTTAATGTTGTAGTTATTGACCATTAATAAATTTCCAGTTTAGCAATTAATGTGGCTTTGAATTAATTTTACACGGTTCACTTGAATGAAGTATTTCTATAATGAACTTTGAATTTGTTCATCCAGTAAGATGTAGAGGTTTCTGGGCTTACTGGCCGTGTTCTAGTAGGAAAACTGAAGTTCCTGATGTTTCGCTCACATGTGCACTGAGCATCCTCAGAGGACTCATGGCAAACTAGAGTAGCTCCAGTATAGCATACCAGTTATGTACAGGCGGGAGAGAGACCACCTACTTCCCTCCTGTTGGCTGCGCGTCCTGCAGTCACAAGATGGCTGCTAGGCCTATGTCTCAGTTAGTCCAGCTCGTGTGAACGGTTTTTTCCTTGTGTTTTGTAACACAGGAAACCAGGTTTTGTGTAAACGTGCTGCTTCAACATTCCTGTTAAAATTATGTTTGTGTTTGAAGATTTGAATAGCCTCCCGATAAAGTCTGGCGTGGTACTGGGCTGTGTTGTCGAGAACCTCTCTATCATGGAACTTGATCCCTGTCCCATCAGAAGGGTATGTTCAGCAACAGCAGATTTTTTCGGTATGTCCCAACTGGCAGTTGTTTAGGTGTTCCTTAATACAGGTGTGTATGCTACACTTAGTAGCTTGCCGCAGCTGCAGGGAATATGGTAGATCCCTATGGTAGATCCCTTTTGTGGCTAGGGAGTCCTGTCTGTCATTGATGGAAGATGGTGTTTTAGCTTCTTGGTGGGCTTAAAGACAGTTCTTATGTTAAACTTTCCTAAAAGTTTGCTGAATCTGTCTGTGACTTTACTTATGTATGGCAGGTAGGCTATACTCTGTGGTTTATGTCTCTGTGCCTTTCGTTGCTCTATTGGAACATGAAGCCCATTTTATCTCTTTTAAACTATACCCGTTAGCCTGTAGTGTACTGTTTAAGTGTTTGAGTTCTTGTTCTAAGGTGGCTGGTTCACAGGAAGGAAGGAAGAAGCAGCATGTTTGCACAAAACCTGGTTACCATGTTACAAATCACAAGGACACATGAGGCAGACAAACCGAGACATAGGCCTAGCAGACATCTTGTGACTGGCGAATGCACAGCCAATTGGAGGGAAGTAGGCCATCTCTCTCACACCTATATATAACAGATGTGCTATGCCGGAGCCACTCTAGTTTGCCATGCCCAACGCAGATGAGGATGCCCAATGCATGTGTCAGTGAAACGTGAGACCAAGGCCGGAAACGTCTACATTTTACTGGGTTAACACTGGCCATGAAAACCTAACTTGTTACATTTGAATTTGTTATCCTTGATCTTCTTATGCAAAGCTTCTTACGTTTAAGTCTTATAAATACTGTCGCGAATGCATTGTTGAGGCGACGCGGCGCAGCCGACTAGTTCAAAGAGACAGGCAGTGCAGTGCAGTGATAAAAGCTTGCCGAAATGGGGGGGGGGGGGAAGGAGACGGATTTCTCGAGAGTTCGTCTTTCTTCTAACACTGTCCTGATTAAGAACATTCCACAAATTTCCAGAATAGTGAGTAGCTATAAAAGGAAGCTGCCGCCCGCCGCTCGGACAGTCGGTAATTGAACGCGTGTGCTCGTGAACAGCTGTAAAAGTGAACTCTTTGTTGGTGGTTGACGTTGCAAGTTGTATGTGTGTGACTTAATTGTCTTTCTATGGGAATAAAGAGCAATTTTTATTATTATTTTTAGTTAATTGATGGAAATTAATTCTTTACACTAGCCATATATAGGCTAAGGTTTTTGATAGAGTCAAGATGAAAAATTCAATGCCATGGCCAGGATTTGAACCACGGATCTCTTGGTTTCCATCCAATCGCTCTAACCCATTGAGCTACCGTGGCCAACTTGCCATCCTGAGTCAAATGGAGAATTTAATGTCAGGACAACACATTGGCCTTGGTAGCTCAATGGGTTTCATGTGGTATGTACATAGACTAATTTACTACAAGAAATGTCATAATATAAATATTACAGGTTTGTGAATGTACTATGCTCCCAGTGCTCATTTACATGGTTATGGTTCTAAAAATTCATTAACCTTATAAAATCAGTGTGCATGCAAAAATTTCTTAACCTTATTCTTAAAGTGTTTTAATGATGCAGCTTGTTTAAATGAATTTGGAAGTTTATTATATAACATTATCACTTTGTAATTAAAACTTCCTTCATAAAGGCTTGTTTGGTGCGCTGGAATTGTCAGTTTATCCTTGTTACGATTGTGTTGCTAATGTACATCAGCATTTACTTGAAAATGATTTATATTTGTATGAACATTTGTGGATGTTATGGCTCTCGAAAGGGGGCACATTATTATTTGTCTACCTCTGTATAACTGTGATCTGAATGCAGTGGAGCTGGCGTGGGCAAAACTAAGGAATGTTTTCAGAGGATACAACATTATATGTGATATCTTCGCCTATCTTACACGCTATTTTTCTGAACTGTGTTTTTCAAGGTTGACCACACTGCAGAAACAAAAGAGCGTTAGCTCTTGCTTCTTCCCCTCTGCCTGCACCACACCGTAAATCCATTGCTCTTCTTATCTTGTGTGTACTGTAATTTTAAGGCTAGATTTATAACATCCATTAATGTTCAACATGTAATGTGACTATTTCTATAAATATTTATTTTAGTTTAAGTGAAGTAGATACATGAGGCTTTTGGAGGTTTTTGATTCTCCTATTAGAAACAAACTTTATTAAGAACATAATTGTTTTCCATTTCCTGTTTCTTCCTGGCAAGAGAATTAGAGTAACGTACCTACTGAGAATACAATTTGTCTCTTAAACAAGTTTTTATTTTAGTTAATTGATGGAAATTAGTCATTTCTTCACACTCTGTATACAGGCTAAGGTTTTTGATAGATAAAGTCAATCGGCTGGGATTTGAACCACAGATCTCCCGGGCGTGGCATAGAACCTTAGCCTGTATACAGCTAGTGTGAAGAAATGATTACCAGGAGATCCATGGTTCAAATCCCGGCCGTAGCATTGAATTTTTCGTGTTGACTCTTATCGAAAGTTTTTATTTATTACGCTATATATACATTTTTTTTTAATTTTATTTATTTATTTATCTTTTTTTTTTTTTCAAAACTGGTGTGGTTTAACTGTATATGGTAGAATAGCAGGTAGAGATAGTCACATGAATAAAACACATCAATGTTTTTCCAATATGTAAGAACTATGATACAATGAAGCACAAAATAAATATAATTTTGAGTCGAACTAATACTCAATGCTCCACTTCTTGCTAGATTTACCTAGAACGCATTTCGTTAGGATCTTCCTAACATCATCAGCTGTTGTCAACTAATGGATGTTGGTTTGGTGAACTCACTGGAGGCAATAGGTGCATCTCTGTCGGTATCTTAATGAACTTGAAGTTTGGGTTTTCTTCAAAGGTAGTGTCGAAGCTAAACAATTTTCTTTCATATTTCTTTATGAAGATTGTTTCCCATGTGGTTAATGCAGCTGGACCTTGGAAACTTTAATAAGTGGATTTCTCGTTCTATATCATGATTCTCCTTCCAAAAATGGTACACTACTACCAATTTATCTATTTCTTTGTTCCTGATGTTCCTAAAATGCTCTTTAAGCCTAATGTTCAATTGGTCAATTGTTTAATTGGTCAAAAAGAAACTTTACATATCATCCCAGAGCTACACACCTTTTCCAAAAAGTCTTCAAAGAGACAATATTACTTTGGCCCCACAGAACAAATTTAGTGTACATCTTTTGAATTCAGATAATACAAAAGAGATACCCATAGACAAAAAAATCAGGTGTGTACCGGATAAACTGCAAAGGCTGTGACAACTTTTACATTGGAAAAACTAAAAGGAACTTAAACATTAGGCTTAAAGAGCATTTTAGGAATATCAGGAAAAAAGAAATAGATAAATCGGTGGTAGCGTACCAGTTTTGGAAGGAGAATCATGATATAGAACGAGAAATCCACTTATTAAAAAGTGTCCAAGGTCCAGCTACATTAACCATGTGGGTAAAAATCTTCATAAAGAAATATGAAAGAAAAGTGTTTAATTTCGACACTGCCTTTGAAGAAAACCCAAACTTCAAGTTCATCAAGATACCGACAAAGATGCACCTATCACCTCCAGTGAATTCACCAAACCAACATCCATTAGTCGACAACAGCTGATGATGTTAGGAAGATCCTAACAAAATGCGTTCTAGGTAAATATTAGCAATAAATGGAGCATTGAGTACTAGTTTGACTCAAAATTATGTTAACATCAATGTTTATTTTCAAGGGTGGTACCAGGAATCTCTAGGAGAAAGTGTGAACCCAGAGCACTGATGCACAGCGTTTTGTTTTCAGCTACGCAGCACAACAGGTATCGCTCCACATTCTACCTCGTGTTTGACTTCTGTGAGCACGACTTGGCTGGGCTTCTGTCAAATGTGAATGTCAAGTTCAGTTTAGGAGAAATAAAGAAGGTTATGCAACAGTTGCTGAATGGCTTGTATTACATTCACAGTAACAAGGTAATGCAGATATCCATTGTGTGAGGAAATGTGTTGAATCACTTCAGACACATGACAGTGTTGTTGTTTCAGATTCTACACAGAGACATGAAGGCTGCAAATGTTCTCATAACAAAAAACGGCATTCTCAAACTGGCTGACTTTGGTCTGGCCCGAGCATTTAGTGCAAACAAGAACGGACAGGCCAATAGGTAAATAAATGAATGTATAAAGTAACTTTTAGTGAAGTAAACATTTTTTATGGTAGAATCAGAATGAAATATTCAATGTCCTAGTTGGAACTTGAACCAAATTTTCATCCAGCTGCTGTATTCACTGAGCTAGCATGAGATTGAATTCTTCAACTGACTTGCATGTTCCTGAGTAAATCACATGGAGATCTCAAATTCATATAAAGTAACATATGATTTCCCAGGAAATCTGCAAGTCAGTTGGAGAATTTAAACCATTCATATTGTAAGATGAGCTCAACTTACACACACGCAGCATTGCACATAAATCCAATGAGTTCAAGTTGTAGGCAATAAATGGCTCTAAAGTGTATTCTAAGGCAATATACTAGTCTTGCCATAAATACTGTTACAAATTTTTGACACATGATGTAGCAAATAGGTTTTTATTAGATTTATTGAAGTTGAGTATAAGGAAAGGGTTATTGTCACATGATGGGTTCATATGTATCACGTCTTGCTGGCGCCCATAAGTGATGTCATGGCTTAGGTAGTATGGGAATTATGTAATACAAGTGTCGAAGGGAAATCACCTTTCTGCGCTGTTAGTGGCTTCATCATTTTTCAAATTGTTCCAGAAGCTTCCATTGTAAAGTTGCGGGGAGGGGGGGGGGGGGAAGCTTGGTTTGACCAAGCGAGTTGGCTTGGTGACGCCAAGCAGTAGGTGATTTGAGCACAGCAAATGAAGACCCGTTTGTGTCATCTCCAAGGTCCGAGGCTGTGGCACCAGCAGATTATGTAAAGGTCCTCTGTTATTGTTTTATTAATAAATTAGTGATTATGATTTAGGTGGTTCTGTATGCGTGAGGTAGTTAGCCCTCCCTTTCACAATTTCTAAAGTCCCGGGATCCTCTTAAGTAAAATCATGCATGCCTAGCGAGTACACATCCCTTAAATGTTGGGTTTTTTAAGTAATTTAGGATTCTAAAATGAGTTAAATCAAGAGGGCATGACAATACTGTATATCCATTTGGCATGTGTGCATACCTTAACCTTGAACCATTGTTAGCTTGTCTTTGAAAGAGGAAGTATTTAGCTCCAGGTTTTACCATGGAATGGGGTGATTATGAAAATCATGTAGTCGTCATTGCATTGCATAAAGTTGGAAATTCTGCAAGTGACGTTTTTAAGACGCTACAAAAGCTGAAAATCAGCAGTATTAAATTTCAATTTATTCATTTTATTCATCCCCTATATTTCATACAGAGGATACATCATTTTACATTATAAGAAAACATAAAAATATACCTAAAAGTCTACTATATGCACTGCTTAGAAACTAAAATGTACATTGTTTATTTTCCATTTTTTGCTTTGTACTCTTTCACACTATAAAAAGCTTGTTCTGACAAATACCTTTTTATATTCTTAATATTACTTAGTTTAGTATTCTTTATTTTACCTGGCAATCTATTATACATGTCTTTTCCGATACTTTCTAATGATCTGTTATTTAGTGTTCCCCTTAGTGTGGTCCTAAAATAGCTTTATTTCTTACATTATATGAGTGTACATTATGAGTGTAGTATGTTTGTGTACCGCACCATTGAGTGATTCACTGCAACTGGGACTGTAAAGGATTAGCCGAGGGAGGGTCGACCCCGCTGTGTCAGGACTCCAGTAGCTCAAAAAGCAGTGGCAGCTCGTGTTCGGAGAAATCTTGTGTGGAAGCAGGCTATCTTGTCCTGTGAAATGAACATTTCAAAAAGGACAATGTCCAGGCTTCTGTTAGAGGACCTTGGACTAAAGGCTTATCGCCGGCATAAAGGATATAATCCTGACACATGCCTAAAGAAGCTGAGAGTGCTTAAATATTGATGTCTTCTGCAGCATTATGCTCAAGATGTTCATCGGAACATCCTCTTCACCGATGAAAAAGTTTTCACTATTGAGGAGTCTTTCAATGTGCAAAACGACAGGGTTTATGCATCATCATCATCTTGGGAAGCCAGTAATAAGGTCAAAGTATAAACTTGAAAGAAGCGTAGGGACAGTGAAGCACAAATTAGTACAAAAGTGAATCGAGAATATATTGACACATTGGTGAAACAGAAAAATCAGCAGTGGCTTTTCATTTTTTGAATAGTAGACATGACATCAACTTGGAAACATCTTTAATAAAATACGTTAATCACCCCATAGACCTTTCCGTATGGGAAAAAATCTTCATTAACAAAAATCGTCATAGAGTAATGAATTTTGAAACTCCACCACCGGACATCTTTGACAAGTACATCACACCATCTATTGACAATACGGAGAAAGAGGAAACTACTACAACTTACACTAATCGAGTATCAGCTGATGATAGGAGCAAGAGCTCTTGAAACATGTACTGTGAAGCAATGTGTCAATATATTCTCGATTCACTTTTGTACCAGTAATAAGGTTCCTAAAGTTCAGAGGGTCCATCATCCCTCCTCAGTGATGGTGTTGTGGGGACTGAGTTATTCTGGTACCACCCAGCTACATTTTTGCGAAAAGCGCCAGTGTATGAAAGCACTGTTTTGGAGCCTATTGTCAAGAACTTGAGTGGCACATTGTTTCAAAACCAACCATGGACTTTCCAGCAGGATTCTGCCCCTGCCCACAAGGCCAGGTCAATGCAAGCATGGCTTCAGTGTCATGTCTCTTACTTCATTTTGCCTGAAGATTGGCCTAATAGCAGTCCAGACATGAATCCATTGACTGTGGTCACTGCTTGAGGGCATCACCTGCAAGAAAAGACACCCCACCATTGGAAATTTAAAGCGTTCCTTGTTGTCAGCAGTGGCAGATTTCCCCCTGGATGTCATCCATTCTGCCATAAACGAGTGGCCACAAAGACTCAGAGCTGTATCTGTGTAAAAGGTGGCCATTTCAAAAAGTGATTGGTGCTGTGTGTAATGAATGCCTGTAGGTACAACATACTAAAAGCAAATTAAAATATTTTACATGATATTTGCTTTTTCACTTTTCAAGTTGCAACAGTATTTATGGCTAGACTAGGTATATTCTTTCATTGCATTTCACATGGTTTCCCATTAAAAAGGTTTCTCTGTTTCGCACAGTGTTGCATACCTCAGTAAGCAACATGGGAAAGAGAGCAGTGCATGGGAATGATGAGGAGGGTTTTCATAAGCTTTTTGATGTGATAATGAACTAAATGATTTCAGATTCTGAAGAACCCCAAGCAGTACTTCATAGCCATATGAGTGATGATGTAATGAAAGATTTTCTATAAATTAGTCTAGTGCAATTCGAATTTGCTCAATATATGGCCAGGCAATGTGCCAGTCAGTCTAGAAACACATTTAACCCATGGCGAGTTCAGTTTTTATCAATATACATGCAAAATTGTGTTCATGTACCTTTATTGGTTGATTTTATGATTATTTTAAAATAATCATGCTTTCAAAATGACTGGTAAGGCATTTAAATCCAATTTCTGAGCAGCTAGTATGATGCAAATATGTTAGCGTGGTAGCTCAGTGATTAGAGTAACCAGATGGAGAATGTTCCTGGTATGGCATTAAATATTTCATTCAGTCAGATTCTACCTTTCCATAGATATGTAAAATATGAAGCTATTGACAGTGAAGCAAACAAATATATACAAATATAACAATTTGTAACTTAAAACTTCACTTATCTATGTTTGAAGTTAAGGATCTGTTACAAGTGCTATTCTGTTTAATATATTTATAAACGACCTAGCAGATGCACTGAAGAAACTAGATAACATACAAGTGGGAATGTGTGCCGACGACCTAGTAATATGGACCTCGGTCAAAGAATATAAGTTCTGGGAAACATTATAAAAAGTTACAGAAAACAATGGAGAATGCAATTATAATACTGGAACAATGGACTAACCATAACAATATGGAGATAAACACAGAAAAAACCCAATATCAACTTTTCACAATGCAACACAAAACAGAAAATATATGTCTGCAAATCAATAACAAAAATTTACAAGAAACGTCCACAACATACCTAGGAATAGAACTAGACCGGAAACTATCAATGAAAGAACATGTAAACAATGTAACAAATAAGATCAACAAAAAGAACAACATTTTAAAATGCCTAGCGGGAAAAAAATGGGGTGGAAATATGGACCACCTTAATAACACATATAAAACATACATAAAACCCAACTTACTATTTGGAGGAGAACTGCTGGCAACAGTAAGCAAGAAACTCAAAAGGAAAATAGAAACCTCACAAAACAATTCACTAAGAATAATAACAGGAGCTGTGAAAACAACACCAATTGCCATACTACAGAGCTTCACAAAAAATATGACCATAGAACTGGAACATGAACTACAGGCAATTACCCTAGCACAAAAACTGCTAGTTAACAAAAATAGACACAAGTGGTATCACACAGCAGATAATATAAGCAATCTAAAAACCCAAACAAGCTTCAGAACATACGATACATCAATAACTCAAAACACAAGAACATAACAAATATAACAACAATAGAGGAAACAAGCCCAACAGAATATATTGTGACTTTGTGGGTTCGTGACATCAAAAGTCCAAGTTACAAACACAAAAAATTGTACTTTATTTCCGTAGAAATATGCTTCGTACACATAAACAATACAACATACAAGCTCAACAAACACAGCCGCTTACCCGCACGCGTTCAATTACCGACTGACTGGCTCTCTTTGGCAGGCAGGCTGCCTTTTTATAGTTTTTCGAACATTCCAGAAATTCCTCAAACAATCGAGACCGGCTAGAACAAAGGCGAACACTTGTGAAATCCGTCTGCTCCCGCCCATCATTTCGGCAAGCTTTTGTCTCCACAGTGCACTGCCGTCTCTTTGATCTTGTTACCCACGCTGCATCCAATCAACAATGACCTGGCGACACTGCTCCCGCCTCAAGGCTGATCGTCCCGAACAGCACCATCATAGCGGGCCAGGCGATCCAGGTGTACCACCAACATCTTTCCTCGGGGCACCTTCTGGACGCGGTAGACCACGTCGTTAATCCTCTTCACCACACAGTATGGTCCTTGCCATGGCTGTTGAAGCGTCGGGCAGCGTCCCTTGCTCCGGGTAGGGCAGTAACACCAGACCAGGTCACCTTGCTGGAACCCTTGGCTGTTGGCTTGCCTGTCGTATTGGGTTTTCATGCGGTCGCTCGCCTTCTGGATGTTCTGGCGAGCCATCTCGTGCATGTCGTGGAGGTGGTCCACCAGGTTCTCCACATACTCGGTCGCCGGCTGTTTCGCCCACGGAGGGCTTCCAAAAGCCAGGTCACAAGGGAGGCGTAACTTTCGGCCGAACATTAAGCTAGCTGGTGTCATCCCCGTGGAGTTGTGTGTTGATGAGCGGTAGGCCAGCAAGAACAGTGGCACCTTGACGTCCCAGTCTCGCTGATGGCTGGCCACGACCTTACTCAAGTGTTCCTCTAAGGTCTTGATGTACCTTTCGACCATGCCATCCGACTGGGGATGTAGAGGTGTTGTGCGGGTCTTGTTAACTCCAAGTCTTTCTAGTGCTTCCTTCATCAGGTTGGACTCAAAGTTGGTGCCCTGATCGCTGTGGAGCTCCAACGGCACCCCAAATCAGCAGAACACTTGCTCCACGAGGCAGCCTGTGATTGTCTTTGCCTCTTGGTTCGGGATGGCATACACCTCCGGCCACTTAGTGAAGTAGTCCACGACCACCATCAGGTACTTGTTGCCTCGGTCGGATATTGGGAATGGTCCAGCAATGTCAACGGCGATCCGTTCGAATGGCACTCACAGTTGTACTGCTGCATGCGACCCCGGCTCCTAGTCTGGGGTCCGCGACTCGCCGCGCACACGTGACACTGGCGACACCATCTCTCAGCGTCTGCTCAGAGCCTTAGCCAGTAGTAGCGCTGCCGTAGTTTGTCAATCGTTCGGTTTGCTCCCAGGTGTCCTCCTGAAGTACCGGCGTGCACTTCCTCCAAGACTTCCGGAACTTACCCCGGGAAGTACCAACTGTCCTCTCTGCATCTTCCCATCGGGTGATTCCCATACCCGGAACAGCACGCCCTCTCTGGTCTTCAATGAGTCCCATTGGGCCCAGTACGACTTGTAGGTGGCGCTCCTCGGTGCGATGTCCTCCCAGGTTGGTCTTGTCCCTGCCTCCACTTCCTTCAAGAGTGGCCCCAAATCTGCGTCTGCCACCTCCTCCCTCCTCAGGCCTGCGCAATCCCAGCCATCCGCAGGCACTGCCGCGACTACTCGAACTGCTGCGGCACGCTCCTTTTCTTCCACTCTTGTGCATTGGCTGCACTCCTCTGGACAGGGTCTTCAGGACATAGCGTCTGCGTTACCGTGGCTCTTCCCTCTGCGATGTTCCGAGGTGAAGTCGTATTCCTGCAGCCTCTGAACCCGACGTGCTGTCTGGCCTTCCAGGTTCTTAAAGCTCAGTAGCCAGGTTAGGGCGGAATGGTCAGTTCTCAGGTGGAATGGCTGACCGTACAGGTACTTGTGGAAGTGCTCCAATGTCTTTTCTACCGCCAGTAACTCTCGTCGGGTGACGCAGTAGTTCTTCTCTGCCTTGGATAGCGTCTTGCTGTAGTAGGCTATCACCCGCTCATGGCCGTCCTGGATCTGCGATAGGACACCTCCAGTGCAATGGACGCTGGTGTCAGTGTCCACAATCAAGGCGCCACCTGGTTGTGGGAAACCCAAAATTGGAGCACTGCACAGGGTCTCCTTAAGGTGCTGGAAAGCGTTTTCGGCATCCTCCGTCCAAACATAAGGCCGGTGTTCCTCTGTCAGGCGGGTGTGGGGTTTGGCGATGTTAGAGAACCCCTTTATGAAGCGTCGGTAATAACTGCACAGCCCCAGGAAACTGTGCAACTCTTTCTTATCCTTTGGGCGAGGCCAATCTCTTACAGCCTACGTCTTCTCCGGGTCTGTGGCCACTCCGGTTGCTGAGACTATGTGGCCCAAGTAGTTCCATTCCTTGCGGAAGAGCTGGCACTTCTTCGCGTTCAGCTTCAAGTTGGTCGCCTGCAGTCTCTGTAGCACCTTACTCAGATTCTCGAGATGGTCTTCAAAAGTCTTCCCGACGATGATGTCCAGGTTTAGCAGGCAGGCGTCGTAAGTCATTCCTCTCATCACTGACTCCATGAGGCGTTGGAAGGTAGCTGGTGCGTTGCAGAGGCCAAAGGGCATAACTGTGAACTGCCAGAGCCCTTGGCCTGTCGAGAGTGCGGTCTTCTCCTTGTATCTCGGGTCTAGAGCTACCTGCCAGTAGCCCGACTTCAGGTCCAGGGTCGAAAACCACTGTGCACCAGCTAGCGTGTCCAGCGTGTCGTCAATCCTGGGTAAGGGGAAACAGTCCTTCCGGGTGACAGAGTTCAGTTTCCTGTAGTCCACGCAGAAGCGTAGTTCGCCGTTCTTCTTCGTCACCAAGACTACAGGGGAACACCAAGAGCTGTACGACTCTTCAATCACTCCCCTGGATCTCATGTCCTCCAGCATGTCTCGTACTGCTCCTTGCTTCGCCAGCGGAACGCGTCTAGGTAGTTGCCGAATAGGCCGGGCGTCCCCAGTGTCGATGCGGTGAAGCACTTTGTCCGTGCGGTCTTAGTCACTATCGCCTTGGCTGAAGACGTGCTGGTATCGCCTCAGCAGTTGTCGAACTTTCTCCAGTTCTGCGGTCAGGTGGTCGGCCGCCCTCTCCAGTAAGCCTTCTAGCCGGGGCCCCAGGTCTTGCATCGGCACCGGCTCCTGTGTCATGTTGATAGCTGTCACGCTGACCACGTGCTCGCACGTTCCCAACTCCGTCCCGGCCTGGACATCGTGATCGGTGTCCGTTGGATTTAGCAGTCTCACTGGCACCTCCTCTCGACACGGCAGCAATGCCCTGGCTACACACAGTCCGCGTACAGGCGTCTTCTGGTCCTGCATCATGTTCCTGGTTCTCTGGCCTTCCAGTCGCGCCATCACCACCACCTCGCTCCTCGTGGGGACAACCACGTCTTCGTTGAAGACGACCCTGCAAATTACAAGGCGCTCTTCTGGTTGACGGAGTATAACCTCTTCTCCGTTGAGCCGCAGGACCTTCTTGCCGACGTCGACCGCCGCATCCTGGCTCCTGAGGGCATCCAATCCCAGTATCACTTCCTCAGCCACTTTCGCGACGAACACCCACAGATGTACGGTACTCCTTCCCAAGGTCAACTTTAGCAGGGCCTCCTTCTCCACAGGCAAGGTGTCGCCCGATGCCGTCACAAGCTGGTATGGTCAGCTCGGCTTCCTCGTCGGCAAACCCTTCGCCACGTCAGGTCTGATGATGGTGACGGCCGCCCCGGTGTCCACCAGCACGCGGCACGGCTTTCCTCTTACCCAGCCGTCCGCGATGAAGCTGTCATCCATCCGCCGGCTGACGGCACGCAGCGTCACTCGAGGGGATGTGGGTGATGGCGCCGACGTGCCCCCCTCCACGACGGCCCTTACTCGTTTTCCGGCTGCTCTTCCTTGGTGTGGGCAGTCGATCTCCAGGTGTCTGGGCTGTCCACACCCCCAACACAGGCCACTAGGTCTTCGCCGGCGTCCCTCGGCTGGTCTTCTGTCTCCGGTGTAGTGGGCACTCCTCGTTCTTGACATCGGGATAGCTGTTATCTTGGCCGCCTCCATCCTTAATGCTGCCGTTAGCGCCTCGTGAATGGTTTTATAATCACCGAGCATTAGGCGCTGACGAATCTCCGTGTCTCGTACCCCGTCAACGAATGTGTAGGCAGCTTCCCGGGATACGAACTCTGGTGGGAGGTCGACTAGGGTCTTGCTAGCCAGTTTTTCAACTGCCAGGGCTAACTCCTGCAGCCTCTCCCGTGGCTGCTGTGACCTTGCCTTTAGCTGGCTGCGGTACGTGGCGGCTAAGCGGTGGTTTCCAAAACGATTCTCCAGGGCTTCCCAGATGTCCTTGGGCGTCGCCGATGTCTGCACCGCGTTCAGGACTTCCGCAGCCCATCCTTGGAGGCTGGCTATTAGCTGTGTGGCCTCCTCCTCTGGTGACCATTTGTTGTGCTTGGCCACTGCGTCGAATTGGCGGCGGAAGACTTCGAAAGTGTTCGCGCCGTTGTATTTAGGAGGTTTGACGCACGCAGATGTGTCGCGGCGCGGCGCGTCGACCTTTAAATCCTTTAACCTCCTGCCGACGACGTGCTCAACCATGGCGTTCAGGGACTTTGTGCTGCTGTCGACCTTTCCCTCCAGGTTGTTTACGCGGTTAGCAAGGTCTTTGACGTCTTCTACCATGACGTTCAGGGACTTGGCGTTACTGTCGGCCTTTTCCTCTAGGTCGTTGAAGCGGTTCGCCAGGTCCTCTACGCGCTCGTCCAATTGACCCATCCGCTTGCCCAGCTCCATCACGTCATCCCTTACGCCGGCCAACTGTTCTTCAAATTTGGCGGCGAAAGCCTCGTTCGCCACCTTCATTTCCGTGGTCAGTTCGGCCATCCTTGCGGTCATTGTCGTGGCCAATTTGTTGTTTGCAGCTTCCGTCTTCTCAGCAAGGTTGTCATTCGCCGGTTTTATTTCCTTCAGCTCGGCAGTGAGGTTGTCGCTAGCCGTCTTCATTTGTTTCAGTTCTGCAGCCAAGTTATTATTTGCCGCCTCCGTCTTCGCTGTTAATTTGTTCATCTTCTCCAAAATCTTTTCCAATGCCGATTCCATGGCCATAATATCCTGCTCTGTGACACCAATTGTGACTTTGTGGGTTCGTGAAATCAAAAATCCAAGTTACAAACACAAAAAATTGTACTTTATTTCCGTAGAAATACGCTTTGTACACATACACAATACAACATACAAGCTCAACAATCACAGCCGCTTACCCGCACGCGTTCAATTACCGACTGACTGACTCTCTTTGGCAGGCAGGCTGCCTTTTTATAGTTTTTCTAACATTCCAGAAATTTCTCAAACAATCGAGACCGGCTAGAACAAAGGCGAACTCTTGTGAAATCCGTCTGCTCCCGCCCACCATTTCGGCAAGCTTTTGTCTCCACACTGCACTGCCGTCTCTTTGATCTTGTTAACCGCGCTGCCTTCAATCAACAATGACCTGGCAACAATATTGACATACTTTATAAGAATGACCTGTTATATACAATACATAAGCAAAGCAATTTACCAGATGAAATGAGAGCAATAGCAATAGCCACAGAAAATGAAAGATATCCAGAAAAAGAATGGCTCCGAATATATACAGATGGATCCTTTATTAACAAACAAGATGCTGGTGCAGGAGTATACTGCAAACATTTTGCACAGTATCTAACACTAGACGAAACTTCAAACCATTATGTTGGAGAACTAACAACCATAAAAGCAGCACTGCAGAATGTCCTGTACAGACTGTACATAAAGCAAAACATAGTTATCTTAACAGATTCAAAATCAGCCATAGATGGGATTGTAAACTATAAAAACAAAACAACAAGAAACATCAAAGAAATAAGAAGTTCAATTAAAGCTGTAGAATCAAGAAACCATGTCACCCTGCAATGGATTAGAGCCCACGTTGGACTTTTAGGTAATGAACATGCTGACCAACTAGCAAAAAAAGGTGCAATTCAAAGTATAAAACCTGTAAGACAAACTGAAATTAATAAACAATTAAACAACATTAAGCTGCATTTTAAAAGACAGCAGAGACTTGATGAAGAAGATAAACTAAAAGACAAGGATTATAAGAACATTGGAGACAAAACAACATACAAAAACTACCAAGAAAAACTGCAGTGGTCCTATTTAGAATGGAAACTGGCCATGATTGTCTTGCAGAACACCTTTATAAAATACACTGCATACCTACACCCAAGTGTATTATCTGTAAAGAGGATGTCATCATGAACAAACACCATTTGGACAAATGTAATAGTCTCAAAAGTGGGAACCTACAGGCTTTATATCGGGAAGCTAGGGGGAAAATGATGCAAATCAACTAATCCTCAGTGCCATTGGTCAACAACAACAACAACAACAACAACTTCACTTATCTTATAAGAAATGATCATAATTGTTTTAAATTCTCTGGGATCGTGATTTCATGTAAACTTGTACACATCTTCAGCGACAGCTTTGTTTCCGGCTGCAGATGTGTATAAGTTTACATGAAATCGCGATCCCGAAGAATTTATAAGAATTATGTTCATTTCTTATAAGATAAGTGAAGTTTTAAATTACAAATTGTTATATTTGTATATAAATTTTTCACATCTTCAACTAAAGCCTCAAACAACCTTGTCATAGTAATCTCTAGTGAATGTGATCTTGACAACAAGACTGTTTGAGGCTTTAGCTGAAGTTGTGAAAAATTGTTTCACAAAATCGCAATCCTCATCCATTAATAAGAAAACTTTCATCACTTCTTATAAGATAAGTGAAGTTTTGTGTTACAAATTATTATACGAGGGGCAATCAAATTTAAGCAGGCCTTTCGCTCCAGAAAATTTATTCATGAAGAATAATTGAAATTAACATTTTTCTTAGGTACTTTTCTACATATTCACCCATCTTTTCTATACATTTGTTCTAACGGACAGCCAGTTTCAAAGAAAGTACAAGGACGTGTGCAGAGCCGGTTGTGCACGAAGTCTTTCACCTCCTCATTGGTTGTGAAACTATGTCCTCCAAGAGCTTCTTTGAGTGGTCCAAACATGAAGTCACATGGTGAGAAGTCTGGGCTGTAGGGTGGATGTGGAAGGATAGTCCAGTGTGCATTTTTACCAATTTTTGCTGTGTGGTCTGGCATTATCCTGCAGAATCAACACATTTCTGGTCGGGTTACTGCGACATTTTGACCGGAAAGCAACTTGAACTTGACTGAGAAGGTCACAGTAATAAAAAAAAAAAAAAAAAAAAAAAAAAAAAAAAAAGCCGAGATCTTGCTCTACAGCAAGACCTCGGCCTCCTTAATTCTGGGAGTCTGGTGCCTATTTTACAAACCAGACTGTGTTCCACTCTTTATTCGGTTTTGATACATTTGTTTTTACAATATTTATTTTGAGGTACCCTAGGAGTACTTACAATTAACTTTACATATAAATATTACTTAATTTCTAACATTAGCTTATCCTAATTCCTAATTTTAACTTAACCTAATTATTTGTCATCGCCGGTAGTTTGTCTTATTCGAGAGTGTTTTTAAGGTTGTCTTCCATTGATGAATTCTTCCCTTGCCTTAATTGAGTAGGTGTTTGCCGCTTTGTCAAACCAAGTCCAGAGTCGTCTGCTTCTTATTATTTCGTGAATTGACTTGTCCTGTACGTATGACATCACAGTAATAGGCAGCGTTAATGGTCCGTCATCATTGTCCTTGTTGTTCGAGAAAATCAATGAGATGGGCAACTTTGGAGTCCCAGAACAATGTGGCCATAACTTTCCCTGCTGACAGTTGTGACTTGGCTTTCACCGGCAGTTGATTTCCACTCCTCCTCCACTCCAGACCGGCCCTCTTTGATATGGATGTGTAATGATGCACCTGTGTCTCATCACAAGTGATGATTCTGTCCAGAAAAGCATCACCTTCATCTTTGTAGTACGTGAGAAGCATGTGACACATTTGAACTCGCACTGCTTTCTGATCTGCAGTGAGATACCACGGAACCCAACGAGCTGACACTTTTCTCAATTTCAACTCCCTTCAAATGATTGATTGGACACTCCCATAGCTTATGAGAAGCTGTTGACAAATCTCAAGCACTGTGACGTGGCGATCCCCTTCAATGATGTCTTGAACAGTTTGGATGTTTTCTGGATGGATGCTGGTGCATGGATGGCAAGGGTGGCCTAAGTTTTCAACACGTTCACATCCTTCATTAAACTCATGTCACCAATGTTTAACTCTGGACCATGAAAGGGTTGTTTCCCCAAACTGTGGGAGTAACCGACGGCGAATTTCAGCTGCACAGACATTTTCATTTACAAGAAACTTGATTATTACTCATTGTGCAACGCTGTATGCACCTCTCTCTCAGATATCTCGGCAGTAACTGAGGGACAGAGCCAGAGGAGTGCCCAAAGCCGCTATCCGCTTCCAGGGACCTCACTGCTTATGCTGTAAAAGCCTTGAACCCATACGGCACTCTATGCATGCGTATTTGTATATATCTACCTTTCCATGTTTCATCCTACACATGACTAAGTGAAGAAGGACACCTTTGTAACGTTGTACGCATCATACGTAGCATCACAGCCACAAAGATAAATACGTACTGAGGAGGGACTGACACATATACATCCTGATGTTAAAGGCCACAAGTGGCTTGTCCTCTTAGCAGAACAATAGCCATAGTGTGCAGTATTTCTGTTCCGGAAGATTTGTTTTGCTCATTTCTAGTACTGTTTTGTTTTAGAAGGCTCACTTCTTGTTTGAGTCCTGTATTGATATATTAAGTACTAAAACAAATATTCTTGGGCTACCCCTGAGCTAGGCCCTGGCAGCCCTTCAATACAATTTTATACTTTATATGTACATACAGCTAGTGTTGAAGAACAATTCATTTCAATCAATTAACTTAATAGTGCTTTTAAATATGAAGGTTGAGACTTAAATACTTACAACAAAGAAAGTTGCCACAAACACTACATATCTCATTGTATATGAGATCTCCTAGTGGGTTACTGGGAAAATATGAGTCATTAGGAGAATTTAGTGTCATGTCGGCATGTTGGTCATGTATCTCAATGGTTAAGAGCAGCCGTACATAGACCAAGAGATTCGTGGTTGAAAACCTAGCTATGGCATTGAATTTTTCAGTGTGACTTTACCTATCCAAATCTTAGCCTACACACGGCTAGTATGGAAGTTAATTTCCATCATTAAAGCTTTACAATTAATAATAATAATAAACCCTGGCATGACAGCCCTAAGAGGGCCAAGGCCTACCAATCCGACTACCAGTCTCACACCCACTTATGCAAGGCAGAGGTGGGCAATCATCCCACCGATACGGGGGGATGTGGTCAGCATCGTGGCATCCCCCAGCCAAAACATTGGTTTTCATGACCAGGGCCGCTTACCTAGCAAAGCGCCTCACTTTTCTCACAATGCTGAGTGGACACCGGTCCTATACCCGGGACTTAAAATCTGTACCCTCAGGGGTAAGATCAAACCCAGGTTGCTTTCCGTGGCCAGGGACCAAGGCATGCTGCCTTATCCTGTTATGGCACACTGCAGGACTTACAGCATAATTTCTTACAGATTTGCCTGAGTAACTACACCGGAACACAAAGCAAAGGGCTTGGGGACAGCTTTCACATTTGTGTAACATGACGGGTTTCCAGATCGCATCATCACTGTTGATAAAACGTGGATTGCACACTATCCCAGATACCAAGCAGCAGTCAGTATAGTACTGCAATAATAATTGCTGCTATGGTTATTAGGTTTACATTTGCTTGGGGTTCCTTTATATGCCATAAATCTATAATATGAGACCACCAGCTTCCTTTCCAAAAAAAAAAGCATTGTGGGTATTTCGAAATTTAACTGAATTGGAACACCACAGTGAAGCGAAATAATTATTAAATTATAGATGAGTCGTATTTCTTACACATCGGCTTCACTTACGTACCTACATTGAGGACATGTTTCGCAAACCATCGTTCGCATCGTCAGCTCGGCTGAAGAGCCGACGATGCAAACAATGGTTCGCAAAACATGTCCTCAATATAGGTAAGTGAAGCCGATGTGTAATAAATACAACTCATCTATAATTTAATAATTGTGGATATTCTTATAGGCCATTCAGAACAACCAGCACAGTGGTTCCAATCTCACCTCCTAAGACACAGGGTAGAAATGGTCTCACAGTATGACAAATGTCCAAATTCCAGTGGTAAATATGTTGAAAAATAGTTGAGTACTTTGTATATCTCTTCCAGTAAATCCTTCCACTTAATTGTAAGCACCCTCAGAAAAACTTCATGGACTCACTTTATATTGTTTCTAAGCAGTGAGGCAGGGCTGGAGAGTGTATCAAGGTTGTATGTTTCAGGTATACAAACCGTGTGGTAACACTGTGGTATCGGCCACCAGAACTGCTGCTGGGCGACAGGAACTATGGGCCGCCAGTTGACTTGTGGGGTGCAGGCTGCATTATGGCTGAAATGTGGACCAGGAGTCCTATCATGCAGGGTAACACAGAGCAGCAGCAGTTAACGTTCATTTCACAGCTTTGTGGTTCCGTTACGCCAGATGTTTGGCCGGGAGTAGAGTCCCTGGAGTTGTACAACAAAATGGAGCTGCCACGGGGACAGAAAAGAAAGGTACAAACAGATGTCCTTTTGTAATATTTTTTAATGTAGATAGCTTTTCATTAACAAACATAGGCTTTCACGGCCAGCACTTGTTCAGTAGAAGATTCCAGGTTGTAACGCCGTGGTCCACTATTTCTTCTTCTCTCTTGTACTCTTCGTAGCTCAGTAGCTCTATGCCACCAATGATGCTTGCCACAGTTGTAAGCGAAATATCTGGGAGAAAGAGAAGAAACCCAGTGGACTGCGGTCTTACAGCCCGGAATCTTCTACTGAACATAGATAGCTTTTCATAACTTTTGAATTTAAGACTAATGGTGATTCTGTTTCTATGCACTCTCACTGAGATCTTGTTCTCAGAATGTCCAAGAATGAACAACACTAGCTGATAATGATCTGTTTGTGTTTTTAAAGATTAAACACTTTTTTGATCTTATCAGTCAAAATTGTATCTGGTAGAATAAAACTAGAAACATCTGACATTATGGTAGCTGCCCTGTAGCCATTCCAGTGCGCCAGAGAATGGAAGACAGGGAGAGGAACGAGGGAAATAACATTTGTCGTCTGACAAATTGACAGAACATAAATTTACACAACAAAGAATAATTATAACATTATAAACTCCAACATTCAATTTTAATATGTTATTTACTGAAAATAATGCCCCTGGATTCCTAAAAACAACTTATTGTAGAGGAGTTGCTGGCTTAAATAAAATAAAGGTTCATCAATTTCTGTGCTAGAAGTTTGTCCTGTTTCATATTAAGCGACTTGCTATGCACACTCACATTGCACGCTCTGGCAGTAAGTTCCTGGCTTTGTGAAAAACTGATCCGGTAATGCACTTTCTCCTTAAACAAACTGAACAATTTTAAAATAATATTTCTGGCATGAGAGCGGAGTACCTTACTCTTAGTACCTGCTCCACTGGTACCAACTTTGAAAGTGATAATGTTAACAATTCACAAAACACAATGTAAACATGTGAATTTTCTGCTTATTGTCACAGTTACACAAAGTACCTTGTACTGATTTGCATTATGGACTGGTCTTGAACCAAACTGCAAAGAACATGCGCACACGCTCCTGAACTGCAGTGATACTTGGTTAGTTAATTTATGAAGTAAACATATGACAATCTGTACAACATTTTGTAATTTTGTACTCAGTACAGCATAATGAAAAGGGATAACTCACTGACAAGATTGAAATTTAAATCTAAACATTTTCAACTTTAGTTCCTCAAAATAAATATAGTATTAAAAATTGACTACATTTTCCTAAAAAAGATAAAATTCCTTATAATAAAACATCTGGTATTTATCAGTTTAATTGTTTAGATTGTGATAAAGCTTATATTGGAAAGGCTTAACGTAATTTGTAAACCAGAACGAAAGAACATTTTCGTAACATTATGTATAAACAAACTGATAAATCAGCCGTAGCAGATCATTTTTGGTCATTTAACCATGAAATAAATCCTGAAGTTAAATTAAAACAATTAAATGGTCCAATAGATTTAATGGTTTGGGAAAAGATATTTATTTTAAAAAAATAAACATTGTGTAATGAATTTTGAAATACTAGCAGTTGATTGTATTTTTAGGTTTGTTTCGTTTTCAGATGTTGGTAATACTAAAAAAGCATAAGAAAGGCATGATAACCGGTATCCTTGACAACGGAGTTTATCTGTGGACTGAGGACGCAAGTGATTTGTTTGCGAAATCGATTTCCATTTGAAAAGAAGTATCAACACCAATTTGTTAAGATAAGTGAAGCCTTAGTGGCAAATATTTTTATTTGTGTAATGGAGTCAGGTGTTTATTCTCAAAGCGATAACTCGAGAACCATACATGTAGAAAAATAAGCTTCAAAAATTCTTGCTGGATATACCAAGGCATATTACACCGAGCAAGATTGCTCAAGTGGTTTCATCTGTGGCCTGCATTTGGGAAGCCTGGGTTCGATTCCTATAGCCGACCTATCTGATCCATGGATTTTTTCAGGGGTTTTCCTGGGTCGCCAGGCGAATGCTGGGTAGATTAATTACATCTCCTGAATTTCCTGTCCCTCCATTTCATCTCCATTATCATTTCACATCATCTCTCATCTGGTAGTCTCTTTTAGGGTAGAAGTGTCAGCGGGTGTCTCGGCGGTGCATGGCAGGATGATATGCTCTGAGGTAAACTACTTCCTCCTCCGGTAGGTCGGTTGCTGGTCTCAGCGCCTCTGCTGGGACCATTTTGGGACTTCCAGCCTGGGACCTTTGGGGCTCGGTTGCTGAGCTCGTTGCTGTCCCATAGTAGGGGAGCATGTCCGTTGTCCTGGCCTGTCGGGGGAAATCTCTTAAGTAAACGGTCATGGTTTCTTGGGTCGGCTGCCCTCTCTCTCCTCTCGCCTGATCCTTCTTCTTGGGGATGCCCCACTTGGAGATATAGGTACAATGAGCCCAGCATGGTGGCCTGCATACCGAATTCCCTCCATAGTGAAATCCTAATCCTAAGGCATTTTGCAATTTCGAATTTCCAGTAATAATTTTGTGTGCATGAAAAAGAGAAATCTCTTTTGCTCACTTTTATGTTGTGCATTCTGAACTAGATAACAATGTACACCTATGATAGGAGAGTTGCTCTAAGCATTCCCTTCCTACATTTCCTTTCTTGGAAGTGTTGAAAACAATGTTGTAATAAATTAAATTTAAAGGGAGTCAATTAATGACACTAAACAACATTTGCCACGCATTTTTAGGAAAAATACCACAACATAAATCCAGAACCAAACTACTAAAACATATATCAGGAAAACAAGAACTGTCCCCATGGGAACAAATCTTCATTTCAAAAAATAGGAACAAAGTATTCAATTTTGACATCCCCCAGAAAGATTTGTTCAGCAAGTTCCTTGAACTGCCACCAGAGGTTAATGTAAATGGAAACTCCTCAAACAAAGCTAAATACTCATGTACATACTTTAGAATGTGACAATGTCTAATGCCTTTAACTCACAAGTTTACAGACAATAAAGATGATGATTATTATTATTATTATTATTATTATTATTATTATTATTATTATTATTATTATTATTATTATTATTATTATGATAAAATATTGCCAACTACACCACTGAGAACCAGTCGATGTCCAGTTGACAATGGAGGCAAAGTCTCTGAAACATGTTCCGGGAAAATTTAATTCCCTCCCTAGTACCACCTCATTTGCCTTCTAATACTGTATGCCTTATAGTCCCTCAATAATATAACAATGTAAGTGACAAAGTGTCAAAAAACTTAATTTTGACGTAACTATACAGAATAAAAAGAAGTATTTCAGAAAGTGGAGTGCCATTGTTACTAAAATTAGGCAAGTAGGCAAGTAGTCTACCACAGAGCTGACGATAGGGGAGAAGTCCCCAGAAACTAGTCTTCATAAAAAACTTGTAAGTGGAGAAAAGTATATACAAGGTTGACTCACTTGCCTAATTTGACGTAACTGTTACTAAATTCCTCCCATCACGCATAATGGGAACACAGGTTAACAGAGATTAAAGAAGGTGATGTTAGTGTTGCTAGTACCAACTCATCTTAATTAAACACATCTTAACATATCGACTCATCTATAAATTTATAAACATCTTAACATATCACTGTTTCTAGCTTCTTCCGCATATAAAAGCAATTTATATATTTGACTTTTGAGTTATGATGTTTACGGACACAATCATGGACCGTTTATGATTCAGGATGCCTCTAAACATATTCTGGATATTATACAGTAATACGTCTTCTACCAGTAACGCTTTCGTCCTGTTACAGGTCAAGGAACGTTTGAAGCCATACGTGAAGGATCCTTATGCTTGCGACCTTCTCGACAAACTCCTGGTGCTGGACCCCAGCAAGCGTTATGACTCTGACTCTGCTCTGAATCACGACTTCTTCTGGACAGACCCAATGCCATGTGATCTGTCCAAGATGTTGGCACAACACACACAGAGCATGTTCGAGTATCTTGCACCACCACGCAGACCCGGACACATGCGGCCACACCATCACCATCAAGGTGGCGCTGGAGCAGCTGGTGCAGCCACCAAACCTTCCTCCTCGATGGACAGCGGATACCAAGACAGGGTTTTCTAAAACATGTTCCTCATTTCTGCAATATTTATTGAAACACTTCTGTTGTTTGTATCCAAACAGTTTCCTTTAAGCTCAGCAATGTACAGATACAGATTTTATTTTAAGTATTAAAACACAATGTATTCTTCTCTTTTGTAAATATACAGACTTCTTTTTTGTAAAAGTGTTTTATCTTTCATCAGTCACATTACTCTTGAATAAATGGACTGTGCACTGTGAACAATCCATTTCACATGCAATTCCTTCTCTTTGTGTGTCAGGCACCTTTTTCCTCTCCCTACTGCATACTTAGGTATCCTTAGCATTTTTTATGTTAAGGTCATATGTGTACATCATAACTAAAAAAGTAAAGATAGAGCACAGCTCAGCATACAAGAAGCTTTATTTGGCATTAAATCTTACCAAAAAACCTTGTTCCTAAGCTCATTTGTTTTTTGAATGTCTAAAATTTAAAAGCCAGCATAAATGAACCATTTTTTTTTAAACTTTTGATTAACACTTTAACCTCCTTGGTGTGCGATTAAGAAGGGAGTTTAGTTAGAGTCAACTTGAAAAATCCAATGCCATGGCTGGGATCTAAAACATGGATTTCCTGTATTAAATTTTAGATGAGTCGTATTTCTTACACATCTGCTTCACTTACGAAAGTGAAGCAGATGTGTAAGAAATACGACTCATCTAAAATTTAATAATTTTTCGCTTCACTGTGGTGTTCCAATACAGTTAAATCTCGATATATTGAAGTGACGTTAAGTCAAGAGGAACACGCGAAAGTTAGATCCAACCAACTTTAAAAACCGGATACGAAAGTGAAGCAGATGTGTAAGAAATACGACTCATCTAAAATTTAATAATTTTTCGCTTCACTGTGGTGTTCCAATACAGTTAAATCTCGATATATTGAAGTGACGTTAAGTCAAGAGGAACACGCGAAAGTTAGATCCAACCAACTTTAAAAACCGGATACGAAAGTGAAGCAGATGTGTAAGAAATACGACTCATCTAAAATTTAATAAATTTTCGCTTCACTGTGGTGTTCCAATACAGTTAAATCTCGATGGATTTCCTGGTTTCCGTCCAGTCGCTCTAACCTATTGAGCTACCATGGCCAACGTGCTGTCCTGACATTAAATTCTCCATTTGACTCATATATTTTCCCGGTAGACCACTAGGGGCTCTCCAATCCGAGATACATCGTTTGTGGTGACTTACTATCGTAAGTATTCCAGTCCCAGGCTTCATCATTCAACTCTTATTATTTTAGTTAATTGATGGAAATTAATCATTTCTTCACACTAGCCATATATTTGATAAGAATTTTGATAGAGTCAACATGAAAAATTCAATGCCATGTCCAGGATTTGAACACATTGTGATCACATGCAAAATGAAATAACTGGGAGATTTTTGTTAGCTTTGTGATGGCACTGTATGTCGTCCTAGCCGGGTGATTGTGTCACCACGTTTCTATGACTGATATGAAAAACGTGCAAGCTGATTTACAATAATTCATGAAAATGAATATTGGGTCAAGATTTCAAATTATTAAACTAACTCCCATAAATACTTATGGCCATTAGCTATATGAACCATGATAATATATAAAAATTATTACTCTGAAGGCATTACCATTTGTGAATATTGTATTTAGCAATACCTCATAGATGCTGTTATTAACATGATCAAGCTTCTTAACAGCTCTACCTGCTTCAAAAAGTATTAGAAAATACATAAATGTTGTGTGTTTGGAGGAATTTAGTAACAGTGATGTCAAAATTGATATAAAAATTATTTGTGGTTGGTTTATTGACACTCGTCACTTACTTTTTCATATATTTATGAGAGACTAGTTTCAAAGGCCCTGGCCTCCATTTTCAATCTCTTCCCAACTGGCAACTGTTGTTATCTGCTCTCTCTGGTGGTGGAACTATGAACTTTTTTGTCAAATTATCTGCTGGCGGGATTTCAAAGTTCATTACGCGATCCTTATTTTTCCAGATGAATATGTTCTCCCATGTTGTCAATCTATTTTGGTTTATCACTCCTTTTAATAATTTTGGATTTGGATCAATGTCATGGTTTTCATTCCAAAAATGAAATGCTACTGCTGACTTGTCTTCTTGTTTCAATCTGATGTTTCTAAAGTGTTCTTTGACTCTGGTTTTTAAATTTCTTTTTGTTTGACCTATGTAGCATTTTTCACAATTCTTGCAATTTATTTGGTATATTCCAGATTTGTTACCTGAAGGAATTTCATCTTTTGTTTTTGAATTTAGTAATTTTAAAATTGAGTATCTATTAGTAGGTGCCAAGATGATATTTTGTTCCTTGAATATCTTTTTAAATTATTAAATGTTTTTGGATGATATGTGAATGAACTGAATATGCTGTTGCTTTCTTTTTCTTTAATAAATGTGGTTGTTTCCTTAATGGTTTTCTTTAGTTTAGATTTTCTAATTTTCTTCAACACCAAACTTTTGTTGTATCCGTTTTCTTCTGCTATGTGTATTATTGCTTTTTGTTCCTTGAAATATTCTTCTTTTTCCATGGGTATGTTGACTAGTCTGTGTGTAAGGCTGTTTATTATTGCATGTTTATGTGTAATTGGGTTGTGGCTATTATTTTTTATATAATTTTCTGAATGTGTTGGCTTCCTGTAAATTCCAAATTTTATTTTTGTATCATTCCTGATGATATTTAGATCCAAGAAAGGTAGTTGTCCATTGATTTCCTTTTCTATTGTGAATTTGATAGTCCTTTCTTGCAGATTGAGTAATTTTAATGCATCATCTAAATGTTTACTTGGTACAATTGCAAAGATGTCGTCAGCATTAAAATTACTCAATCTGCAAGAAAGGACTATCAAATTCACAATAGAAAAGGAAATCAATGGACAACTACCTTTCTTGGATCTAAATATCATCAGGAATGATACAAAAATAAAATTTGGAATTTACAGGAAGCCAACACATTCAGAAAATTATATAAAAAATAATAGCCACAACCCAATTACACATAAACATGCAATAATAAACAGCCTTACACACAGACTAGTCAACATACCCATGGAAAAAGAAGAATATTTCAAGGAACAAAAAGCAATAATACACATAGCAGAAGAAAACGGATACAACAAAAGTTTGGTGTTGAAGAAAATTAGAAAATCTAAACTAAAGAAAACCATTAAGGAAACAACCACATTTATTAAAGAAAAAGAAAGCAACAGCATATTCAGTTCATTCACATATCATCCAAAAACATTTAATAATTTAAAAAGATATTCAAGGAACAAAATATCATCTTGGCACCTACTAATAGATACTCAATTTTAAAATTACTAAATTCAAAAACAAAAGATGAAATTCCTTCAGGTAACAAATCTGGAATATACCAAATAAATTGCAAGAATTGTGAAAAATGCTACATAGGTCAAACAAAAAGAAATTTAAAAACCAGAGTCAAAGAACACTTTAGAAACATCAGATTGAAACAAGAAGACAAGTCAGCAGTAGCATTTCATTTTTGGAATGAAAACCATGACATTGATCCAAATCCAAAATTATTAAAAGGAGTGATAAACCAAAATAGATTGACAACATGGGAGAACATATTCATCTGGAAAAATAAGGATCGCGTAATGAACTTTGAAATCCCGCCAGCAGATAATTTGACAAAAAAGTTCATAGTTCCACCACCAGAGAGAGCAGATAACAACAGTTGCCAGTTGGGAAGAGATTGAAAATGGAGGCCAGGGCCTTTGAAACTAGTCTCTCATAAATATATGAAAAAGTAAGTGACGAGTGTCAATAAACCAACCACAAATAATTTTTATACATAAATGTTGCTCAAACAATCTAGGACCAAACCACCTTACCGCTGGCTGGCAGTATAAAGTCAGAAGTTTTTGCTGCGTGCCCAACTGTTAAGGGTTTTACCGCATGTAGAATGGATTGTGGGTATAGTTGAGTATTTCTTTCATAGTTTAATATTTTTTTGCTGCTCATTCAATCTTTGATGTCAAAACAGAGAAAAATCAATATGCTGGAGTAAAATAGCTGCATGTTGGTTTTTGGTATGACATGTTCAATGTTCCCGAGCCTGGCTCAACATAAGTACAAACGTACAAAACAGACAAAAGGCTATAAGAGTTTTAAACATGTATCAAATCATATGTATATTGTGACTTTGTGGGTTCGTGAAATGATAAAACGAGGTTACAAAGCACAAAAACTACACTTTATTCTCCTCGAAATACACTGTTCACCATTACAAAATTGCTAGAACCTCAAAACTGTTTATTTTCTCTCTAACAACTACTCTCATCTGTCTCTCACTTCCGGTAACGATCGGCCATCATTTTTCATTGGCTTCGCGAGCCTACCACCAGGGTGACACTGCTCCCTCCTCAAGGCTGGTCGTCCCGAACAGCGACTTCGTAGCGGGCCAGGCGATCCAGGTGTACCACCAACATCTTTCCTCGCGATGTTCCGAGGTGAAGTCGTACTCCTGCTGCCTCTGAACCCCACCTGCTGTTTGGCCTTCAGGTCGCGCCTGCGCCGTCACTATCACTTCGCTCCTCGCGGGGACAACCACGTCTTCGCTCAAGACGACCCTGCCAATTCCAAGGCGCTCTTCTGGTTGACGGAGTATAACCTCTTCTCCGTTGAGCCTCAGGACCTTCCTGCCGACGTCAACCGTCGCCTCGTGGCTCCTGAGGGCATCCAGTCCCAGAATCACCTCCTCAGCCACCTTCGCGACGAACACCCACAGACGCACGGCACTCCGTCCCAAGTTCAGCTCCAGCAGGGCCTCCTTCTCCACAGGCATGGTGTCGCCCGATGCTGTCACAAGCTCGTATGGTCGGCTCGGCTTCCTCGTCGGCAAACCCTTCGCTACGTCAGGTCTGATGATGGTCACGGCCACCCCGGTGTCCACCAGCACGCGGCACGGCTTTCCTCTTACCCAGCCGTCCGCGATGAGGTTGTCATCCATCCGCCGGCTGACGGCGCGGATTGTCACTCGAGGGGATGGTGGTAATGGCGCCGACGTGCCCCTCTTCACGACGGCCCTTACTCGTTCTTCCCGCTGCCCTTTCTGGTGTGGGCAGTCTCTCTGCAGGTGCCCGGGCTGTCCACACCCCCAACACAGGCCACTAGGTGTTCGCCGGCGTCCCACAGCTGGTCTCTGTCTCCGGCGTAGCGGACAATCCTCGTTCTCGACGTCGGGATAGATGCTACCTTGGCCGCCTCCATCCTTAATGCCGCTGTCAGCGCCTCGTGGATGTTTTTATAATCGCCGAGCATTAGGCGCTGACGAATCTCCGTGTCCCGCACCCCGTCGACAAAATTGTAGGCGGCTTCCCGGGATACGAACTCCAGTGGCAGGTCAATCAAGGCCTTGCTAGCCAGCTGCTCGATCGCTATGGCGAACTCCTGCAGCGTCTCCCCCGGCTGCTGCGACCTTGCCTTTAGCTGGCTGCGGTATGCTGCGGCTAAGCGGTGGTTCCCGAAACGATTCTCCAGGGCCTCCCAGATGTCCTTGGGCGCCGCCGTCGTCTGCACCGCGTTTAGGATTTCCGCGGCCCGTCCCTGGAGGCTGGCTATTAACTGTGTGGCCTCCTCCTGTGACCATCTGTTGTGCTTGGCCACTGTGTCGAACTGGCGGTGGAAGACCTCGAATGTTGACGCGCCGTCATATTTCGGAGGTTTGACGCGCGCCGATGTTGTGTCGCGTCCCGGTGCGTCAGCCTTCAAATCCTTCAGTCTCCTGCCGACGACGTCCTCCGCCATGGCGTTCAGGGACTTGACGCTGCTGTCGGCCTTTCCCTCCAGGTTGTTTACGCGGTTCGCGAGGTCTTCGACGTCTTCAACCATGGCGTTCAGGGACTTGGCGTTATTGTCGGCCTTTTCCTCTAGATCATTGAAGCGGTTCGCCAGGTCCTCGACGCGCTCGTCCACTTGGCCCATCCGCTTGCCCAGCTCCGTCACGTCATCCCTCACGCCGGCCAACTGTTCCTCAAATTTGGCGGCGAGGACCTCGTTCGCCTCCTTCATTTCCGTGGCCAGACTGTCGTTCGCTACCTTCATTTCTGTGGTCAATTCGGTCTTTATTTCTTTCAACTCTGCGGCCAGGTTGTTATTTGCCGCTTCTGTTTTTGTTGTTAACTCGTTCATCTTCGCGGCCAAGTTGTTATTTGCCGCTTCCGACTTCGCTGTTAATTCGTTCATCTTCTGCAAAAGCATTTCCAATGCCGATTCCATGGCCATAATGTTCGGTGATGTAGTTATCCCACTTCTGACACCAGTTGTGACTTTGTGGGTTCGTGAAATGATAAAACGAGGTTACAAAGCACAAAAACTACACTTTATTCTCCTCGAAATACACTGTTCAGCATTACAAAATTGCTAGAACCTCAAAACTGTTTATTTTCTCTCTAACAACTAATCTCATCTGTCTCTCACTTCCGGTAACGATCGGCCATCATTTTTCATCGGCTTCGCGAGCCTACCACCAGGGTGACAATATTTTACCCAGGTGACATTAATTAAAATCTGGATATTTTAAGTATAAGCCAACTCAAAGCCTGAAAGGAGTGCAAGAAATCTAATCAGCAAAATCCTTTCATGGAAGTGTCGAAAACAGTGTTGTATAAATTAAATTTATTGTGAGTCGATTAATGACACTAAACAACACTTACTTTTAAATTTTCCTGGAACTAGTTTCAGAGGCCTTCCCTCTATCTTCAGCCGGACATCGACTGGTTCTCATTGGTGTAGCTGGCAATATTTTGTCATCGGTCTCCTCTGGTGGCGGTTCGAGGAACTTGCTGAACAAATCTTTCTGGGGGATGTCGAAATTGAATACTTTTTTCCTATTTTTTGAAATAAAGATTTGTTCCCATGTGGACAGTTCTTGTTTTCCTGTTGTATGTTTTAGTAATTTTGGTTCTGGATTTATGTTGTGGTTTTTTTCCCAAAAATGCGTGGCAACTGCTGATTTTTCTGATTGTTTGTATTTTATGTTCCTAAAGTGTTCCTTTGCTCTTGTTTCTAAATTTCTTTTGGTTTTTCAGTGATTCAATCCTCTTATATGACGTCGAAGTTAAAATGCCCCAAACCGATATGGACGTGTATAGACGTCCTGCGCATACATGCATTTAACGCTCATTTAATGCCAATTATTGTAATCTTGCTATTTTACAATAAATTTAAATTAGTTCTATAAGGAATGTAAACGTACCCTTAAAGGTTTCTTTTTGAATCGTACACCTCCAAACCTGGATAAACATCCAAGGGCACATCTGCAGATTCACGCCAAATAATATTGGTTTCCTTGCAAACTTCTTTTTCGCAACACACTACACACTTTTGAAATGGTTACAACTTTTTTTGGTTGTGGGTGGTATACTTTTAAGAAAGTGTTTTCCTCTCAAGTATGAGGGGTGATGTCGTGGTGAATTTCCTAACCCCTAGTATAAAGAGGCCTCTTAGTATTATAATACTCAATTAGGTTACGAGCTCTACACGCGCAAGTACAGGTAGATAATGTCTTGCATGAATTTACAGCTCTGAAAATTACTAAACAACTGTACATAGTTACATCCAGTGGTATAAAAGTACTTTTTTTTTTTTACCATGTAACTGCTTTTCGTAAAGAGGGATAGCTAGTAATAGCTGATCCGCATCACTCATATTTGACCCGCCATTTCCCCAAACAATGGAGTAGCTAACATGCCATCTGTAGACCAGAACACGTCACTGCTACTTATGTCCTAAAGATCTTCTTAATCGTACAACAAATCTTCCAGATTTTCTATAGTAATATCAGAAGCCTGTACACATCATACGCAAGCTAATTTATTTGCTACATTATGGGGATAAGCCATGGTTAGCATTGAAATTTAACAATTTCAAATGTACCATTCATTTAGCTCTTGACAGCTATAAGAAATCACTCTGAACACAGAGTATAAATAACTAAAATACAGAGCGAAAACAGCTGCATAAGGCTACCAGAAACCTTGGTTGAGAAACACTGTAATAACAGATGCTGACAGAGAGTTTTCTTTCCAGTGTGTGTGTGTAACGCAATATATTCTCGTATGATTATCGCTTGTTATAGCATAAACTAAACTTGAACCGGAGAAGTCGCTTACATAGCTATACATATATACATTCGTCCGTATACACACAAAACAAAATTATTCAAATGTTAGGCGCGTTCGGCACAAAGAATGGCTTTTGCCACAGTGAAACAAAGTAGTGAAATTTCAACGATTTATTAATGTAGTCTCTACTTTATTGTTACTTTAGATTTATACTGCCTTTAATGAGTTTTAAGCCAGTTTTTGTTTTGTTTAAATAACTTAATAAATACGGAAGATACGGAATTGTATTTAAGATGCATTTTTACAGCTTCTAAAAATTTAAATGTCCTGTTCTGTTTATTGGGTATCCGTTTCCGGCCCCTGGAGGGTTTAAATGGCCATTGGCGAAGCGGTTAAAAAATTAAGAGCCAAGAGCAGGTGCAGGTCGCCCGGGTTCTCCCGAGCGGAGGGTTACATGCCACGGTACCTATCCGCTGTGCGGATTTACCCGTGCGGTATAATAGATGAATGTATATGCACAAGCTTGCGTGTCGTTTGGTGAGACGGCGCAGTTGGCCTCTAGGCGATAGCTACTCCATGTCCTGGGGAGACGGTGGTCATATTGACCAAGTGAATTCACCAGCTGGTTAGGCTGAGGAGTGATCTTGGTATACAACGTTCGACGTATGGTATGCCAGACTGGGTGTGCAGGAGGTGAGATGGGAGCCTGCGGTCGGTACCGTAGATCATCCTTAAGGCTCTGTTCTGCACGGCTTGCAGTCTGCGGAGGGTGGTATGAGCCACCGAACCCCAGACCTCGCATCCGTACAGGATCAGAGGCAGGACGATCGCACGGTGCATCCGCAGTTTGAGGCGGATAGGCATGGTGGATCAAAAGATGGGGTAGAGTTGCCTGAGCGCAGCGTGGCCGAGGCCGGCCTTTGCCCTAACATGTGGAGTGAGGGTGAGGCCGTGGTCCAGTTGGATTCCCAGGTATTTAGCAGTTCGAATTCAGGGAATTCTCCGCCGAATCTGTGCTCCGCCGTAACTGCAGGTCTCCTTCTGGGCGCCAGCTATGAGTATTGGCTAGCATGAGAGCGGGGCTTTTCTGCGAGAAAATGACCATTCTCTACTTCTCACTCCACCAGATATAGCCCTGGTCGGGCGGGGCAATTTTGAATATAATAATTAGGGTATTTTGGTACTTTGGTGCCAGAGCTGTTGTAGGGATATTCCCTCTTCAGCCTAGTTTAATGTGTGTTGAGCTGTTCTTCAAGGTACATTTATCAGGTTTGGTTTAAGGCTTTTTATTTATAACTTATTTGCCTGGTGCCGGTACATTGACCCGGCTTACAGGCTCTAAATTTACATGGGTTTATAATTCTGGGTATGGTTTTTTACTGTCTTTGGGGTTCTTCTAAAACCCATACGGCGACCTGTTCTGAGGCCGCCGAGAACCAGTTTTATCTCGTTATTTGTCTCTGTCTTTCTTTTTCTTGTTTTTATATATATATACATATTTACACTGCACTTATCTTGCGCGCGCACACACACAGACACACACACACCTGGGCATACCACGTACGTCCCAATATCACACGCACTACACTGTACAGACTTGGCTATGTACAATATTTACAATGTTCGCAGTTAGGCTGTGCGGCACCGGGTAGTTGACTCCTGGGCTGCCAATGTGGGCGGTGTTGTGTCTTTGTAGATTGATTTTCAGCTATAAACTACTGCCCTCAACGTAAAATATGCTCTTTCTTTTTCGTATTATTCAGCATAATAAGACAATTATCTAAATGAAAGGATATTTATTACTTCTTTGATTATAATTCTAAATGTAATAACGTTCACATACTAATGTTTTAATTAATATTTCCATATATTATTTCCTCATCTTTAAAACTAAATAAAGAAATGTACCCTGCTGCTCTCTATATGTCAAACAAGTGAAGTATTTTATTCTGCAGCTGTAGATGACGGCTATCTAGGGAGAATTCAATTGATATCCGCACCAAAGAGTACAAAATCAACCAACCAGGGTGATTCACGTGAGCCAGTTCTTCGTATAGGCGAAAACTCGGGGTCTGACTCCGAGGACGAGTGTGCCAGTGTTCGCACCTCCTTTTCTTGCCGTAGTGGTAGGACCACTACGTACTCCAGCTACTGCTCGACATACGAGGGTGCCTCAGAGCATAGCTCGTCGGACATATCCACAGATGGCAAACAGGGGGGGGAGGGAGTTTCGCGAGGTTAAATCACGGAAAGCCAAGCGCGCTGAGAGGCTGGTTGCAGAGGGCGTGCCCTACCAATGCTGGCAGAGGTCAGAATGGTGGGGGTCAACGGAAACACGTTCCTCCGATAATTGTGGATGACTTCTCTGGGGCTGTTGGCTTCCTCAAAGAAGTCATGCCGACCCTGGCGCAGACATGCACAGTGCGGAGGAACAAAAGCTGCTATATCTTCCAGGCTAAAGCAGTGGAAGATTACAGCCTGTTACTGCAGCACCTCAAGAAAAGAGGGATTCTCCACTTCACCTTTGGGCTAGAGAAAGCCCGTGATGTACGCCGGGTTATCCGCGGGTTGCCGGTGGATACCTCAGTGGAAGACATCAGGACAGATCTCGTCCGCCAGGGTATCACCCCCAGAGTGATAAAGCAGCTGACAAGGCCAGCTCCAGATCGCCAAGGAGCTAAATCCCCCCTCCCACTGTTCCTTGTAGTGGTGGAGCGAACCAGTGACCCGGAAATCATGTTGGACGGTGACACAACCATCTGCTACCTCCGGGTTCAGTTGGAACCAGCAAAGGGCTCTGGCGGCCCCCCACATTGTTACAGATGCCTGGGGTTTAACCACTCCAGCAACTTCTGCCACCGGAACCCATGCTGCTTATGGTGCGGTGGCACCCATAACAAAGATGTCTGTCCGCGTGCCATCACTGAGGTACCAACCTGCGCTAACTTCAAGGGTGATCACATTGCGTGCTACGGGGGCTGCCCGACTAGGAAGGCTGTGATAGCCTCTAGGAGGGCGCCAGCACCAACTTCGGCTAGGCAGAATCCTGCCCCGCTGTACCAGTGCAGCCAGCTGCTTCTGGTACAACTCAGAAAGCACGTGGTGTGCCTACCTTTGCGGAGGTGGCGCCTGCGGATTTGCCGGCGGTATCATGGGCAAAACATCCACGTCTACCTAAGGCTACAGAAACAGCCCCTAAGACCACCCCCTTTAGTGGAGTGCAGGGATGACGTCCTGCCAGAGAGCAAGAGTCTGATTCCGAGGCGTCGAGCGGGCGAGGTACTCCCAAACCCGCTCGTCAGCTGAGGGATGGACAGGCTAATGGTAGGCCGACGCCCAGGCGCTCTTCTACATCCCCCACTCCCACCAAAACTTCCACTTCAAATGAAGTTTCTCCTCCCACCACACAGGCCTCAGAGATGCTGGGTTGGTTGCAGCAACTGCTGCAGAACCACGGCCGGCGTCTCTGTGAATTTGTGGTGAGGTTCTTCGACACCACGGATTCTGCAGCCCGAATGGTCATTGCCATGGAGGCGCTTGCTTTGTTATCCACAGTGTGCCGCGCGAGCCATAATGGCGGGTCGAACTAGGTCTCTGACCTCGTTCAGATTCGCATTCTGGAATGCGAGTGGCATCAATGGACAACAGGATGAACTCCTACATTTTGCGAGGTCATTTGCTTTGGATCTCATCTTGGTATCGGAAACACATCTCCGACCTGAAATGTCCCTCCGGATTTCCGGCTATCACTGCCTCAGGGTCGACCGTGTGGGCCGTCGTGGTGGTGGCACGGCGATCTTTGTGAGGAGAGGGGTAGTCTTTAAACCTGTCCAGCTTCCCGCTCTTCAAACCCTTGAAGCCACGGCCATCTGTGTGAACCTGGGCGGTTCTGAGGTCCTGATTGTGTCTGCATACCACCCTTCTCGTCAACAGTTCGTTGTTAACGATTATCTCTCTATCCTCGCCCTACATCCCGTCATTATGGCTGGGGATTTGAATGCTAAACACCCGCGTTGGCATTCGGGTCCCCGGACAGACGCAAGAGGCAGAGAAATCATCCGCATCATAGATGGAGATCCTCAATTGAGAGTTGAGGGTCCCTGGCAACCCACTCATTTCCCGCGAATTCAAGGCCGTCCTTCGGTCATTGACTTCGCAATCATCAAACAGTTTCCATTTCACTTATCACTCAATTCACAAAGCGCCTTGCATTCCGACCACAACCCAGTTGTGGCTGAGGTCAACTTACGGGTTGTCAGTCATGAATTCACGGTTCGAAACCGTGAGGTCGATTGGGATTGCGTACGGGTCTGCCTAAATGACTCCATACCTCCTAACCCACACATTACAGACATACCAACCCTAGAGACGGCGATCTCTTCCTTCACCTCCATCGTAGGACGAACTGTTCGTAACCTCACCGTTCACACTCCAGCACCTCTACACCCTCACGTCATCCCATTAGACATCCATCTACTCATCCGCCGCTCTTGGGCGGCTCGCAGACTCTATCAGCGACACCGCACTCGTCATAATCAAGTTCTGCTTGTGCGCTTGCTCCGAGAGGTTCGACTTTGACTACGTGAGCACCATGTGCGCGCGTGGGAGGAGTTGATGTCTCGAGTGAATTTTGAGAATGGCGAGGCTTGGAGGCTTGAAAAAGGACTCCGGAATCGTGGAGGAGCACCAACCACCCCTATCCAAGGCACCCAAGGCCTGGTGTATGAACCCCAAGCCAAAGCAAATGTGTTTGCTGATTACCTAGAGAGGACCATGAGGCCACGAGATGAACCCCAGGACCTAGACTTCACTGGCCGCGTCAAGCGGGAGGTTCGTCAGTACCTTCGACGTCCTCTTGCTGAGGCGGACCAACTTCCTGTCATTAGACCCACTGAGCTCCAGGGCGCACTCCGGTGTCTAAATCCCAAAAAGGCGTCGGGACCTGATGGGTTGACCCCTATCATGCTCCGTCACCTTCCCTTCAAAGCCGTTCTTTTTCTTACTCGGGTTTTTAACATGTGTCTCGCCCTGGGCCACATTCCACGACAGTGGAGGGAGGCTTGGGTGATTTGCATTTTGAAGCCCGGTAAAAATCCGGCTCTCCCCGCCAGTTACCGCTCCATTAGCCTCCTGTCAGTCCTCTCGAAGGTTTTCGAGAGGCTTGTTTTAGCCCGCTTGTCGCCCCTACTGGGGGACATTCAAGCTATCTCTCCCCATCAGTTTGGTTTTCGTCCTGGGCACTCGACATCACAGCAGCTGCTCCGTCTGGTGGAGGCCCCTGCCCTGGGTTTCCAGGAAAGGGCATTCACCGCGACAATATCTCTGGATGTAGAGAAGGCCTTCTCTACCACCTGGCATGCAGGCCTCCTACATAAGCTAATCACCCTGGGGCTTTCCTCACACATGATACATATTCTACACTCATTCCTTAAACACAGACATTTCATAGTTACTGTGGCGGGAAAGCTATCCACCAGACGACCCATCAGAGGAGGCGTCCCCGAAGGCTGTCTTATCCCCTACACTCTTTAGCGGATGTGTATGTGGCGGATCTCCCCACGGAGCTACACGTCAACATAGCCCAGTATGCAGACGACATGCTACTATACAACACAGATAGAAACGCACGCAGAGCCTTCAACCCAATACAGCGACACCTAAGCCTCATTCATGACTGGTGTAGGCTTTGGCGATTGTCTATCAACCCAGAGAAAAGCCAAGCCATACTCTTCACCAAGCGTCACTTTCCTGCCAAACTCCCCGCCTTTAACTATTCTGGCAGAAGGATAGAGTGGACAAACTCTCTAAAGTACCTAGGTGTAAAGCTGGACAAGGGCCTAACTTTTGGGGGTCACATCCAGGAGGTGGCTCATCGGGCATGCAGAGCTTCGGCTTCGTTATACCCCATGATGCGCTCAGGGATGCCGACACCCCTTAAGTTGCGCCTTTTTCAGGCTTTAATTCTTCCAATCATGCTTTATGCGTGTGAGATCTGGGGCATGGCCGCAGGAACCAATCTACGACAAATTTAGCATGTACAAAATAGATGTCTTAGGGCCATCTATTCTGTTTGCTGGAGGCTTCCCGTGAGATACCTTCATGAAGCCTCATCTCTCCACTATGTGGAAGATGTCATTAGGGGCCAGGCCACAAAATTCTATGCGAGTTTGCCTCAACATCAGAGCGCCCTGGTTAGGTCTCTAGGGAACTATAGAGCCTCCGAAAGACGCTACAAGCTCTACAGGCTTCCCCGCATGGCATGCGGGCTCATCCGGTAACAAAGTTGTTATTACAATCTCAAAATTATTACTGTTTGAAAAATTAATAGACTTTCTAAATTAAACTCTTCCTAAAATTATCACACCAGCGGTGCACACATAGCGTTGCACCCGAGTTGGCTACCATGAGGAGCTACGGCTACCTCCCTTCTTTTCATCTACCTAAACTTAAACCACCACCCTGCAAAACCCCACATATCCTGTCATTAAGTGGTTAAGTCCGTGTAGGACAGGTACACGAATGACACACATCGTGCTGACCCTCAGTCAGCCGCCAGCTGCTTGATTGATTGATTGATTGATTGATTGATTGATTGAGTACATAATAAGAGTAAAAGAAAACTACTAGAAACACCTCCAATATATATATATATATATATATATATATATATATAACGTTAATAGATAAAAGATAGTTATATAATAGATTCGTATTCGTGCATTGTGCCAACAAGAGGTTCTCGCATTTCCAACTAAAACTAACATTTTGTAATGCTCATTCGCCAATCACTTGGTACTACTGGGCAAGGGAGATACAGAGTTTGCCAAAATGGCAACGCAGGATTAGTGTACTGAACTTACATAGGAGCGCTAGTGTACTGGAATTACGAAATGCGACTTGTTGATACGTGTTCTTGCATTAAAATTTCCTTCAAATTGTAAAGGTTAGCCAACATAGTAGTGTCTTATTCACATTGTATGTTGAGGTCAAATAAGGTATAAAAAGGCCAGCAATATTATATAAATGACTTCACATATAGGGAAATAGTATAATAAATATTACATTTTGAACTAAATAAGGTTTTTTTATATTAGCTGGTAGGCAACACGGTAACAATGAATATTGTTCACATCCGGTTGTTAGCATACATGCAGCACTCAGAATGGACTTTTTTCCCTCGGCTCTTTCGGGAACCTTGATGCGGCACCAGAAATGGCTGTCTCACTTGGTAGTCCTTGACGATTCCAGTACACTAGCGCTCCTAGAAATGGGTCAGCACACTAAACCTTTCACTTACCCAATCTTAGAGATTAGTTTTGAGGGCGCACTGCATAACACAATGTTGGTATTAGTTCAGAACCGCTTATTGGTACGAACCTATTGTCACCCGAACGTCGGAGCTCCCTGTGGGGCTGGCCGCCGGTGGGGTCGGGCGTGGGGCGTTCTGGCCCTGCCAAGGCCGATTTGTCTCCTGTCACTAACTGAAGGGATGATTAGGAGAGGGATCGCGGGCCACTGTGCCGTCTCTTTCCCCTCCCCCCTGGATTCTCGAACATGTGGGGTGTTTCGTCTAATCCGGAACCTTCTAGACTGGCCAGTTGGTCCTATATAAGCAACGCGTCCGGCTGGAGGAAAGTTCAGTTCAGTTCAGTTCAGTTCTTGGCAAGCAGCGTAGCAGCGCCGTGCTAGTGTACGGACGAGAAGACTGCGTACGTGCCTCGGAGGAGTGTACGTAATTGCGAGTGCAAGTGGAACTGTAACGGACGAACTGGTGAATTTTAATTGTGTGCATTACGTAATTCTGTGTAATCGGCAAGTGTCCGACTGTAATTCAGTGGAAATAAAGAGCATTGTTGAGTTGTGCAATTGGACTTTAAATTTCACGAACCCACAAAGTCACACTATTATATAACCAGATTTTATTCATTAATAACAAGTGAATCTTACAGATCTCCGAGGAGTTTCTAGTAGGCTTCACTCATATTATGCCCTCTTTGGTGTAGATTATAAATTAATTTCTCTCTACATAACTGCCATCTACAGAAGGAGGACAGAAGTAATTATATTGTAACGCGAGCGCTGGAACACCCTGTGAACCAGCTGGGAACGGAAGGCAGGGGAGGACCGCGTTAGCCACACCTCCCCCTCGTTTGTCTTGTAGTGGTGACAGGCAGTGGTTGGGAGGAAAAACATCAGTGTGCCGTCTGTTTCTGTCCACCTGGTTCCAGAAATTACGGAATCTGGAACATTCTCCTGGTCACTAGAAACCGGCGATATTCCTATATAAAGAGGGTTACAGACAGACAGAGTTGAGTTGGTCAATCAGTTGGTTAGTGTGTGTGAGTGAGGACAGTTCTTGGTGTAAGAAGGCAGTGTTAGTCAGTGATGTGTTAATGAACGGAAAGATTGTGCAACGGAAGACTGTACGTAACTGTGAATGTGTACCGGAGCTTACGTAACTGCGAGTACAGTGAAATTGTAACGGACGAACTGGTGAATTGTAATTGTTGCAGCACGTAATTCTGTGTAATTGGCAAGTGTTTAACTGTAAGTCGGTGGAAATAAAGAACATTGTTGAGTGGTGTAATTGGACTTTTCATTTCACGAACCCACAAAGTCACAATATCATTTCAAATATAGAGGGCAGAACAGTAAATTTAATAATTGTAATCATGAAACCTGAAATAAAGTGACGAAACAATGAATGAAATATTTAGAAGTAAAGATTGTTACATGTAGAATTATAATCAACATGAAATAAGCATCTTGATTTTGGATTGCTTTTCCACTTTTCTAAACAATACAAAAAAGTATGAGCAGGGTGATGCTTGGAAGGCTGTAATCAATAGTTAAAATACAAATTGATATATAAACGATGAACTTCCGTCTGGACTTTAGGAATTTTTGAAGAGGATTGAATTATTGAGTTAATTTGATCCCCGTAACGCCGTACATGTAATTCTGTGGTGAAAATTAAGGGACTTACGATACTCCTCCTGAATCTATAGATAGAGAAGCCGCGTCCATTCCATCCCTTGCAATGTCAAAAGTTCTCCCTTCTGACCACGCCCCCTCACGTGTAAGCAATTTTCCACCCTTTAAGGGTTTAATTAAGGATTTTCCACCCTTAAACATATGGGTGGCTCTTCTTAATACGTTCACCAAGTTAGAGCGCTGTTGCAATATTTTTCAGAAATTAGATTAGACTGTGCAAACGTGCTTCCTAAGTGTGTTAATTAAGCTTTTATTTATAGAAGTTACATAGTGTTTTACTTAGTGTAGTTTTATAAATTAATTAGTGTTTAATAGCTATTGGCGTTTAGCACTTGCGTAATTGAATTAAGATGTGCAGACCGTGGGTATCGAACCTAACATGGATTTCCATTCATACTTGTACTATATACCTAACAGTATTTCTAACCTTTCTCGAGTTCTAAAGCGCTTATGACATTTAATTATTATGCAGAATGTACGTGATTATTTATTTAAATTGTGTTTAGCAGAAGCCCCCCCCCCCCCCCCCACACTGCAAAAAAAAAAAAAATTTACACTGCTTAGCTTTATTGAAACTTGTAACATTAGCAGATATCCTTGTAAAAAAGCTTCCAGAATTTAAAAAAAGTAATAAGAGTTTCCTTACTAGTTTTTCTTTAATTCCTTGGTTCGTTTTTTTACCTTCCAAGTATTTATTGCTTTGTTAAATCAACAGAATTTCACCATCTGTTTTTGCCATAGAATAAAGGAAAATGTTTTAGGATAAATTGGCTGCCGATTGCAATAAACAAAGCTCTAACGTGCAATCTTTGCTTATAGATTATTACTAACTACCAGAATATCCCAAGTGCTTCTTTAATTACAAGTAAATATCCCTCGCAAATTCATGCACACTGACCAACATGTTGGTAATGCAGTAAGCTTCTATTTCGACTGTCTCCCCCAACCCTTTCTTGCCGTGTTCACTGATTGAATCCAACTTCTTTCGAAGCCTAATCAGGCGCACTCATGATTAATTTACGCCACAAATCATTTATTACATATTAGCACAAAACGCGCTAAATATGCTGAGTAAATGTGCTTAAATTATTCACCAGTGTACCAGATGTGACTTCGAAAGAAGTTTACCAATTAAATTCGGAAAAAAGGTCTCAGAAGTCACTTCCAAACTTGTTTCTTTTTTTTCCTGTTGCCACTAAGCGTTATAGCTTTTGTATTCGTGTAATAAATAAATATGTCTTTAAAAAACAATTGCAACTTTGACAGTGAGATTACTCAAGATGCTGTTGAGGTTATACATCTGTACTTCCTTTCCCTGAAATGTGAATTCCTACGCTTGTCACTGTGATAATTACAAGAAAGTTAACACAAAGTCAATGTACTCTGTAGGTACAGGAAAACAGGAAAGGATATCACAATGTTATGCAATTTCTTTGTACACAGATTAATGTTGAAAAATTCCCTGGAAGGAAAGTTTTAAAAAAATTACTAAAGATATGTACATATAAATTGTAGGTAACTGAAGATACCAAAAATTGCACTATTTCTTTAAATAGAAAACAAAGAAGCTTGTTTATATTTACTAGGAATTTGAAAAGCTCTATAGTACATACACTGTTTACAAAGAATATTCAAAGAAAAACATGAAATTTGTGATTGATTCACGACATTAATAAAGTAGTAAAACCTCACAAATTAGTACATGAGGCAGTGCCAGCAACAGAAGACATACATTTAATAAAATACATTATGTTATATACTTCTGATCACTTTAAACCTATTACACATAGAGTCCCGCAGGGGTCTAAATTGGGGCCATATCTACATAAATTACTTGTTCACTTGTTCAGGATGCAGGAGGATTAGCTATTGGTTAGGCGCATGATACTACCATAGTGGTAACAGGAAAAACAGCAGCAGAGGTCCAAAATAAAGCAAACACGTTATTAGAGCTAGTTAGCATATATTTTTTAGAGCTAGGAATGTTAATAAACACAAATAAAACAGAATGGATGCAAATTGGAGTAAATAATAAAATGCAGACAAACATAACTTTAGTAATCCAAAATGAACAAATTCAACAAATAATGCAAACAAACACTTCAGAACTAGTTACTGATAGTAATTTAAAATGGAATAAACATATTGAAAAATTTGCAACAAAATAAATAAGGGCATATGTGTTAAAGTAATACAAATCATGGATGAGAGTAGTGCCCTGCTTTTATACACTCTCATCTAAATTATGGGATTATCTTATGGGGAGCAGCAGGAAAGAAACAGAGGCTAAGAATATTTAGGTTACAGCAATAAGATTAATTTAAAAAATTCCAAGAAGAAACTCATGCAAAAGTAGTTTTAAAAAGCTCGGAATACTTACACTACACTACACTACTTACACTACCCCTATATATATATATATATACTATATAGTAAGCATGCACAAAGAGGAAAAGAATAGCAATATTCACAAGCATAACACAAGAACAAAACTGAACTATTTTAGAAACACACTAAAAGGCACGCTAGGTAACAAATGTATTGTGACTTTGTGGGTTCGTGAAATTAAAAGTCCAATTGCACAAACTCAAAATGTTCTTTATTTCCATCGAATTACAGTTGGAAAACTTGCGGATTACATAGAATTACGTAGCGCACATGATTACAATTCACCAGTTCGTCTGTCACAGGTCCATTCTGCACTCGCAATTACGTACAACTCCTCCGATACACGTACACAGTCTTCCAGTCCGTTCCCTCACTCGGCGCTCCTCATGGCTGCTCGCCAAGAACTGAACTGACTCGCCAACTGCAGGCCTTATATAGGGAAGATCACCGTTTCTGGAAGTCTGGCGGTTCAATGAATCATCCCGAAGGTTCCATGCGTTAGGGGAGGGGAAATGAAATGTATAGTGTTAAACGCACGCTTTTACTACATACGGCACAGAGGGGGTGACACTGATGATATATGAGATGAAGATGGAGCACTGGTGGAATGAGATGGCGGGGGAAACCGGAGGTCCCGGAGAAAACCCGCCCCAGTGCCATGTTGTCCACCACAAATCTCACTTTGCATCAGGGGAGGGGAAAGAGACGGTACAGGGCCCGTGCCGCTCTTCTAATCATTCCCTCACTTAGTGACACGAGACAAATGGGTAGGCGTGGCCTGAATGCTTCCCGTCTGCTCCCTCCTCAAAGCTGGTCGTCCCGAACAGCACCATCGTAGCGGGCCCGGCGATCCAAGTATACCACCAACATCTCCCTCGGGGAACCTTCTGGATGCGGTAGACCACGTCGTTAATCCTCTTCACCACACGGTACGGTCCTTGCCATGGCTGCTGAAGCTTTGGGCAGCGTCCCTTGGTCCGGGTAGGACGGTACAACCAGACCAGGTCACCTTGCTGGAACCCTTGGCTGTTGGCTTGCCTGTCATATCGGGTCTTCATGCGGTCGATCACCTTCTGGATGTTCTGGCGACCCATCTCGTGCATGTCGTGGAGGTCGTCCACCAGGTTCTCCACATACTCGGTCACCGGCTGCTTCGCCTCCGGAGGGCTTCCAAAAGCCAGGTCACAAGGGAGGCATAACTCTCGGCCAAACATTAAGCTGGCTGGCGTCATCCCCTTGGTGTTGTGTGTTGACGAGCGGTAGGCCAGCAAGAACAGTGGCACCTTGACGTCCCAGTCTCGCTGATGGCCGGCCACGACCTTCCTCAGGTGTTCCTCTAAGGTCTTGATGTATCTTTCGACCATGCCATCCGACTGTTCACCCCAAGCCTGTGTAGTGCCTCCTTCAATAGGTTGGACTCAAAATTGGTACCCTGGTCACTGTGCATCTCTAACGGCACCCCAAATCGACAGAACACTTGCTCCACAAGGCAGTCTGTGATTGTCTTTGCCTCTTGGTTTGGGATGGCATATACCTCCGGCCACTTGGTGAAGTAGTCCACGACCACCATTAGGTACTTGTTGCCTCGGTCGGACACTGGGAACGGTCCAGCAATGTCAACGGCGATCCGTTCGAATGGCGCTCTGACGTTGTCCTGCTGCATGCGACCCCGGCTCCTAGTCTGGGGTCTGCGTATCGCCATCTCAGCGTCTGCTCAGAGTCTCAGCCAGTAGTAGCGCTGCCGTAGTTTGTCAATCGTTCGGTTCGCTCCCAGGTGTCCTCCTGAAGTATCGGCGTGCACTTCCTCCAAGACTTCTGGGACCTTACTCCGGGGAAGTACCAACTGTTCCCTCTCCGTCTTCCCATCGGGTGATTACCATACCCGGAACAGCACGCCCTCTCTGGTCTTCGAGTCTCATTGGGCCCAGTACGACTTGTAGGTGGCGCTCCTCGGTGCGATGTCCTCCCAGGTTGGTCTTGTCCCTGCCTCCACTTCTCTCAAGAGTGGCCCAAGTCTGCGTCTGCCAGCTGCTCCCTCCTCAGGCCTGCGCTATTCCAGCCATCCACAGGCACTGCCACAACTACTCGGACTGCTGTGGCACGCTCCTTCTCTTCCACTCTTGTGCACTGGCCGCACTCTTCTGGACAGGGTCTTCGGGACATAGCTGCCGCGTTACCGTGGCTCTTCCCTCTACGATGTTCCGAGGTGAAGTCATACTCCTGCAGCCTCTGGACCGAACGTGCTGTCTGGCCGTCCAGGTTCTTAAAGCTCAATAGCCAGGTTAGGGCGGAATGATCAGTCCTCAGGTGGAATGGCTGACCATACAGGTATTTGTGGAGGTGCTCCAAGGTCTTTACTACCGCCAGTAATTCTCGCCGGGTAACGCAGTAGTTCTTCTCTACCTTGGATAGCGTCCTGCTATAGTAGGCTATCACCCGCTCATGGCCGTCCTTGATCTGCGATAGGACGCCTCCAATGCAATGGTCGCTGGCGTCGGTGTCCACAATGAAGGCGCCACCTGGTTGTGGAAATCCCAAAATTGGAGCTCTGCACAGGGTCTGTCACAGGTCCACTCTGCACTCGCAATTACGTACAACTCCTCCGATGCACGTACACAGTCTTCCAGTCCGTTCTCTCACTCGGTGCTCCTCACGGCTGCTCGCCAAGAACTGAACTGGCTCGCCAACTACAGGCCTTATATAGGGAATATCACCGTTTCTGGAAGCCTCGCAGTTCAATGAATCATCTCGAAGGTTCCAGGCGTCAGGGGTGGGGAAAGAGGCGGTACGGGGCCCGTGCTGCTCTTCTAATCATCCCCTCAGTTAGTGACACTAGGCAAATGGGTAGGCGTGGGCTGAATGCTTCCCGTCTGGCCCTACCCTGCTGCTAGCTGTCCGTGCCTTCCGATAATTAGGTGACAGTGTTGAAAACAATGCAAAAGATTTATACAATCAATTACGTCACCTCATCAAGGAAATAAATTCAGAGGTGAAGAAAATTGAGGCAATTAAGACATACCTGTTAAAAAATGGCTTCTATTCAATTGAAGAGTATAAAATATCACATGTCCATAGTAGTCAGTCATGCAATATAAAAGACTTATAGTACTAATGTATGTAAATTATTGTATGGTTCTTATTTATGTTTAATGTATTTCTGACGAAGCCTTGTACAATTTTTTGCAAATGGTGAATAAAATCTAATTCTGAATTTGGTTGGATTATCTTTCACACATTGAAGCGGGAAAAGGATGGTGGCGCAGGTTAGAGCAAAGAGATACTCTCAGGGTATGCATTGATATGTATGAGTAAGGATGGTTCTAATGCCACTGGAATGCAAGTTCCAGACTGGTTTAATGACTGCTTCTTTTTATCATCACATCAAACTCGAAGTTGCCGACCAATTGTTATCAATATTTCGCTGTTTAGAGTGACCATATGTAGAATACTTAGTACGCGATAACACTGAATTCTTGCCTTCGCCCAAGACAGAAGCAGATGACCGTCTTAACCGCTTCGCCAATGGCCATTTAAACCCTCCAGGGGCCGGCAACGGATACCCAATAAACAGAACAGGACATTTAAATTGTTAAATGCTGTAAAAATGCATCATAAATACAATTCCGTATCTTCCGTATTTATTAAGCTATTTAAACGAAACAAAAACTGGTTTAAAACTCATTAAAGGCAGTATAAATCTACAGTAACAATAAAGTAGAGACTAAATTAATAAATTGTTGAAATTTCACTACTTTGTTTCACTGTAGCAAAAGCCATTCTTTGTGCCGAACGCGCCTAATATGTGAATCACTTTGTTTTGTGTGTATACGAGCCATAGTATGTATGTATAGCTACGTAAGCGACTTCTCAGGTTCAAGTTTAGTTTATTTATGCTATGCCAAGCGATAATATGACGAGAATATGTTGCGTCACACACTCCCACACTGGAATGAAAACTCTGTCAGCATCTGTTATTACAGTGTTTCTCAACCAAGGTTTCTGGTAGCGTTATGCAGCAGTTTTCGCTCTGTATTTCAGATATTTATACTCTCTCTTTGTTCAGTGATTTCTTGAAGCTATCAAGAGCTAAATGTATGGCACATTTGAAATTGTTAAATTTCAATGTTAACCATGACTTATCCCAGTAATGTAGCAAATAAATTAGCTTGGGTATGATGTGTACAGGCTTCTGATATTACTGTAGAAAATCTGGAAGATTTGTTGTACGATTATGGAGATGTTTAGGACATACGTAGCAGTGACGTGTACTGGTCTACAGCTGGCATGTTAGCTACTCCATTGTTTGGGGAAATGGCGGGTCAAATATGCGTGATACGGATCAGCTATTACCAGCTATCCCTCTTTACGGAAAAGAGTTAAATGGTAAAAAAAAAGTATTTTTATACCACTGGATGTAACTATGCACAGTTGTTTAGTAATTTTCAGAGCTGTAAAAGACATTCATCTACCTGTACTTGCGCGTATAAAGAGCTCGTAACCTAATTGAGTATTATAATACTCAGAGGCCTCTTTATACTAGGGGGTGGCAAAATTCACCACATCATCCCTCATACTTGAGAGAAAACACTTTCCTAAAAGTATACCACCCACACCCAAAAAACTTGTAACCATTTCGAAAATGTGTAGTGTGTTGCGAAAAAGAAGTTCGCAAGGAAAGCAATATTATTGGGTGTGAATCTGCAGATGTGCCCTTGGGTGTTTATCCAGGTTTGGAGGTGTACAATTCAAAAAGAAACCTTTAAGGATACGTTTACAATCCTTATAGAACTAATTTAAATTCATTGTAAAACAGCAAGATTAAAATAATTGGCGTTACATGAGCATTAAATGCATGTATGCGCAGGACGTCTATACACGTCCATATCGGTTTGGGGCCTTTTAACTTGGACGTCATATGACGTCCATATCGGCGAAAGGGTTAATGACCTGCCCGCTACGGTCTGTGTGTCCTCATTGGGCACAGCTGCGTGTGTGTAACTTTCACTTCTAGAAGCCCTCTTTATTCACCCAAAACTCCTTTGTGACTATTTTGTCCATTGTGATTATTAGTCTCGATCATACCATTATTAAGGGTCCGAAGAATACCTTTTCAAACGGAGTCAAGTGTTACCTATTTATAACTCTGTTAAGAACACTGTTTCTTGCATTTTTGTTAAAACAACTATTCAACCCAATGCACCTGCCTGCACATGTTGTAACAAAGATACACAATTTCTTTGAAATCCATTACGATTATTTACTTATTGCATCCCTTGATTTCGGTATCAAAATACAGTACAAATGATTATGATTTTAATGAAACATACTGTCCTGACTGCGGCGACGCACACATAAGGCATGCCAAAACAGATAAAGAGAGGTAAATGGAACATTCTAGTGACATCTTGATTGATAGAGAACCGTCGATTTCTTGTTTGTTACAGAATATTCCAGAAATATTTAGTGATATGAGTGAAATATTTAGTGATATGAGTAGTGGTGTATAAGCGGTGACACGCCAGAGGAGAAAGAGTGAACTGAGTTGTAACGAGAGTTGTATGAGGGTGGATCAAAAAGTAATGCCTCCTATTTTTTTTGCCTTAAATAAGTTATGTGAAAACTTTGAATTTGGCACAATTCCTCAAATCATCTTCTCCAATCGCCTGCAGTAGAAACTTCCTAAGTCAACAGGTGGCAGCACTGCATCCTCTTGCAAAATGGCTCACATCGACATTCGTATTAGACAGCGTTCTGTGATTGAATGTTTGACTGCAGAAGGTGAAACACCAATTCGCATTCACGAAAAGCTAAAAAATGTTTATGGTGATGGAACGGTGGATGTCAGTACTGTTAGACGATGGGTTCGTCGCTGTAACGAAGCTGAAGGGCAAACACCATTGACAGATGAAAAGCGAAGCGGCAGGCCGGTGACTGCAGTGACTCTATACAACATTCAGCGAGTCGATGACATTCGTGATGATCGCCAGGTAACAATACGTGAATTGTGTTACATTACCTCCTTCAGTAAAGGCAGTGTGATGACGATTATTCAACAACTGAGTTACTCAAAAGTTTGTTCACGTTGGCTACCAAGAATGTTAACCGCCCAAAACAAAGAAATAAGGAAAACAATAGCCTCCAAACACATCCCAATTTCTCAATTTCTGCAGTGATATAACGGCTGGTGTGTGGTCTTGCATTGTCATGCAAAAGAAGAACATCCGCCATAGTTTTTCTTGGGCAAACTCGGCAGAGACGTGCTTTCAGCTTTTTGGACAGAATTTATTGTGCATCCCTGCTCCAAAAAATCATTCATAAGCACACTCTCTGCAACCAAAAACATTGTCGCCATAACTTTCCTTGCCGACCGCTGAGTTTTGAATTTTTTTTTCTTCGGTGATGTTGTGTGATGCCATTCCATTGACTGCCTCTTTGATTCAGGATCAAAACAATGAACCGATTATTAATTTTTAGATGAGTCGTATTTATTACACATCTGCTTCACTTTTGTGATGTTTCGTCTCCAGTAACAATTTTTTCCAGAAACTCCTCTCCCTCCAAATTGAAGCGCTGCAAGTGTTCGGAGGCTATTGTTTTTCTTGTTTCTTTGTTTTAGGCAGTTAACATTCTTGGTAGCCAATGTGAACGAACTTTTGAGTATCCCAGTTGTTGAATAATCGTCATCACACTGCCTTTACTGAGGGAGGTAATGCAACACAATTCACCTGTTGTTACCCAGCGATCACCACAAGTGATGTCATCGACTCGCTGAATGTTGGATGGAGTCACTGCAGTCACAGGCCTGCCACTTCGCTTTTCATCTGTCAATGGTGTTTGCCCTTCAGCTTCATTACAGCGACGAACCCATCGTCTAACAATGCTGACACCCACCGTTGCATCACCATACACATTTTTTAGCCTTTCGTGAATGCGAATTGGCATTTCACCTTCCGCAGTCAAAAATTCAATCACAGAACTCTGTCTAATACGAATGTCGATGTGAGCCATTTTGCAAGAGGATGCAGTACTGCCACCTGTTGACTTAGGAAGTTACTACTGCAGGGGATTGAAGAAGAAAGTTTGAGGAATTGCGCCAAATTCAAAGTTTTCACATTACTTACTTAACCGCTTCGCCGATGGCCATTTAAACCCTTCAGGGGCCGGAAACAGATACCCAATAAACAGAACAGGACATTTAAATTGTTAAATGCTGTAAAAATGCATCATAAATACAATTCCGTATCTTCCGTATTTACTAAGTTATTTAAACGAAACAAAAACTGGTTTAAAACTCATTAAAGACAGTATAAATCTACAGTAACAATAAAGTAGAGACTACATTAATAAATTGTTGAAATTTCACTACTTTCTTTCACTGTAGCAAGAGCCATTCTTTGTGCCAAACGCGCCTAATATTTGAATCATTTTGTTTTGTGTGTATACGAGCCAATGTATGTATGTGTAGCTATGCAAGCAACTTCTCCGGTTCAAATTTAGTTTATTTATGCTATACCAAGCGATAATCATACGAGAATATATTGTGTTACACACTCACACACTGGAAAGAAAACTCTCTGTCAGCATCTGTTATTACAGTGTTTCTCAACCAAGGTTTCTAGTAGCCTTATGCAGCTGTTTTCGCTCTGTATTTTAGTTATTTATAATCTCTTTGTGTTCAGAGTGATTTCTTATAGCTATCAAGAGCTAAATGAATGGCACATTTGAAATTGTTAAATTTCATTGTTAACTATGGCTTATCCCTGTAATGTAGCAAATAAATTAGCTTGGGTATGATGTGTACAGGCTTCTGATATTACTGTAGAAAATCTGGAAGATTTGTTGTACGATTATGAAGGAGATCCTTAGTACATACGTAGCAGTGACGTGTGCTGGTCTACAGATGGCATGCTAGCTACTCCATTGTTTGGGGAAATGGCGGATCAAATATGGGTGATGCGGATCAGCTATTACTAGCTATCCCTCTTTACAGAAAACAGTTAAATGGGGGGGGGGGAAGTATTATTATACCACTGGATGTAACTATGCACAGTTGTTTAGTAATTTTCAGAACTGTAAATTCATGCAAGACATTCATCTACCTGTACTTGCGCGTATAAAGAGCTCATAACCTAATTGAGTATTATAATACTCAGAGGCCTCTTTATACTAGGGGGTAGGAAATTCACCACATCATCCCTCATACTTGAGAGAAAACACTTTCCTAAAAGGATACCACCCACAACCAAAAAAGTCGCAACCATTTCGAAAATGTGTAGTGTGTTGCGGAAAAGAAGTTTGCAAGGAAACCAATATTATTTGGTGTGAATCTGCAGATGTGCCCTTGGGTGTTTATCTAGTTTTGGAGGTGAACAATTCAAAAAGAAACCTTTAAGGGTACGTTTACATTCCTTATAGAACTAATTTAAATTTATTGTAAAATAGCAAGATTAAAATAATTGGCATTAAATGAGCGTTAAATGCATGTATGCGCAGGACGTCTATACACGTCCATATCGGTTTGGGGCATTTTAACTTGGACGTCATATGACGTTCATATCGGTGAAAGGGTTAAGGGGGGGGGGGGGAAATAGGAGGCATTACTTTCTGACCCACCCTTGTAGCTTCTTCCATATTGTTGCAGATCGCATTGTTGCGACTAGCACGGCCGACGTGCACAAAGACAATGCGGAGATAAAAGCTTGCCAAAACAGATAAAGAAACAGACAGACAGCTGACTGGAAGGTTCGATTTCTTGTTTGTTACAGAACATTGTGTTTGTTTATAGTATTATGAGTAGGGGTATATAATAGAAGCCGTGGCTAGTTTATTGAGACAGAGATGTAACTGGACTCGTGCAGCTGTGATTTGAAAGTGAACTCTTCTGTTTATTTATGTGTGCAGAAGTGACGAGAGATTGTGTTGGTTTATGTTATGTCATCTTGCTGCCAAGGGTGTACAAATAGTGTTTCTACAGAAATAAAGAGCTTTTGGAACTTCTGCAAGTCGGACTTTTAGTTCTATGATCCCACAAAGTCACAATATATAAAAGAGTATAAGTATTTTAAATGTCAAGTATTTAATAAGATTTTGGTTACAAATAATTATCATTCGTCTTTTACAAACAAATGTAATCCAATGCACAAAAACAACTTTATATTTTATCAATGTTCTCGTTACTGGTGTTTTTGAAGCTCAAGTTCACTGATAATATACATTCCACAAGATGTGTGACTCTCTTGTCTTAACTGGAAACATTTAGGCACTGACTCATTCTTAAAGGAGAGAATAACAACTTATAACAATAACTTGTCCATAAACATGCACACTGTATTTGTTCACTTGTCTATGAGTGTTCCACGAACTCTGTTCCTCTTGGCATCTATCTCGGCTTGCGTCTGTTGAACAGCCATCTTGCGTTTGTTCATGCCTTTCCTCTCCAGCTGTTTCTCTATAATCCTTGCATTGTTTGCATATGAGTCAGCAACTTCTCGCTGCAAAAATAAATATTTACAGTTTGACTCTGACAAATTATCACATTCATTCATAATGTAGCAAGGAGAGTTGCAACTTCACACAAACTATAGTCAAATCACTGAACAGTTGAACAACAAAAATGCACTACAGCAGCTACAAAATAAGAATGAACATGGTAACAGCCAATACAGTTAGCGTACTTTCTTGATGTTGCCAGTTCCATAGTGAGCTGGTGACAGAGATAAAAGATATATTTGTCTTTGTCTCACCGAACCTGCATAGCAAGTGATCTGAGCTCTACATATAGATACTGACAGAGAAGATAGAAAGAGTCAACATGAAAAAATCAATGCCATGGCCAGGATTTGAACCACGGATCTCCTTGTTTCCGTCCAGTCACTCTAACCCATTGAGCTACCATGGCCAACGTGCCGTCCTGACATTAAATTCTCCAGTTGACTAATATATTACCCCGGTAGACCACAAGGAGTTCTCGTATTCGAGGTACACCATTTGTGGTGACTTACTATCATAAGTACTTGAGTCCCAGGCTTCATCATTTAACTCTTATTATTTTAGTTAATTGATGGAAATTAATCATTTTTCACACTAGCCATATATATGAGTAATATGTGAGTCAACTGGAGAATTTAGTGTCAGGGTGGCACATTGGCCATGGTAGCTCAATGGGTTAGAGCGACTGGACGGAAACAAGGAGATCCGTGGTTCAAATCCCGGCCATGGCATTGATTTTTTCATGTTGACTCTATCAAAAACCTTAGCCTATATATAGCTAGTGTGAAGAAATGATTAATTTCTATAAATTAACAAAAATAATAAGAGTTAAATGATCAAGCCTGGGACTCAAGTACTTAAGATAGTAAGTCGCCACAAACGGTGTATCTCAAATACGAGAGCCCTTGTGGTCTACCGGGGTCTATATGAGTCAACTGGAGAAATGTTTGACAAAAAAAATGGAGTTTGCTACAGTGAAACAAAATAGTGACATTTTTGAGTTTGATTAATGAGTCACTAAGTAACTGTTTGCCTTCTTTAACAATGTTCGTCACAGAATGAGCACTCAAGCTTGTGCAAATTTGTGCTTTTGAATGTGCCTTTAACTGACAACTGTTTGAAAAAGGAATACACATTAACAAGAATATTTCTAGCCTGCTTAAGTAAAATCTTATGAGTTGTTTTGCAGTCATACTAGGGTTGCTAAGCGGTATATTTACTAACTTTGAAAAGCATAGCACATGTGTGCTTTTCTTTACTGACAGTTAATGATTCTTTTCTTTCTAGTCAGGCATCTTATCTTTCCATAAATCTGAAACCAGATGTGCTACAAACATGGGCTTTGGACAGTCATCCTCAGAAAAAATAGCTCTGTAACATGGGAAAAACAAAATAATTCTGTAATTAGTAGATTTAGTGCGTGCAAAGAAATTAGCCGTATGGTTTGGCAAAGTGAGTCAGTATGCGTGCTTAACTATGCAACATTGCACACATCTCACTGGCTAGTAGCGATAGAACAGCCACACCTAACCCCGTCTTATGTTCATTCCTACTTTGCAGTTACCTTAGCACTGCAACAGCTCAGGAAAAAATACAGTGGAAATTCATGTGTGTTTTCACATACTGATCTGATTGTTTGCAACCATTTCATTTAGTGAAGTATTAAACGAGGGCGCATGTTTAAAAATATATGATGTTGCTAAGGGCCGTTTATGTTATCATCATGTACTGTCGTTTGTTACACATTTGTCAAAACAAATTCAGTGTTGATTCATACGTTAGTTTGGATTTTACGGACATTTCGATAAGTTGTTCGTGTTTTTGCTAAAATGGAAAAAGTGCAGTATCATTCAGTGATTCACTTTTTACTTTTAGATGGGAAAACTTGCGAGTACATAAAAGTGAAATTGGATGCTGTTTATGGAGACCTTTTGCCTTCTATGACAACAGTTAGATATTGGCATAAAGAATTTAAATGTGATCGAACATTTGTTTTTGAGGAGTGCCCAGGATGCCCTGCAGATATGGTTAGCAAGGAAGTCATTGAAAAAGTCTACAATGTGATTCTCGCTGTCGAATGAAAGTTTGCCAAGAGGCAGAGGACATAGGTATATCTATGGGAACAGCAATTCATATTTTGCATTTTAAGTTGGAGATGAGAAAACTGTCAGCCCAATGGGTGCTGCATTTGCTCACAGTAGACAACAAGCGGCTTCTAACTGTGAAGATGTTTAAGTGAAATCTGAAGGACTTTTTACATTCAGTTGTGACTGCTGATGAGACCTGGATTCATCATTATACTCTGGAATTCAAGCAACAATCAAAACAATGAGTTACCTCCTGATAATCTGCTCCAAAGAAGGCAAAGACAATCCCATTGGCCGAAAAAGTGATGGCAATGATATTTTGGAATGCAAAGGGTGTTATAGTATCTGACTTCTTGGAAAAAGAAAAAACAATTACTGGAGCATACTATAGTGAGTTATTGGCTCAATTCGACAAGTTGAAGGAGACGCGGCCCCATATGGCAACGGTAATGCCCCAGCACATTCATCCGGAGCTGCTGCCACCAAACTGCATTAATTGCTGCCACACCTCCATATTCTCCTGCTCCCAAAGAAGAAATGGCTCGCAGGAACAAAATTTAGCTAAAATAAGGTCGTCATGAACACTGTGCCATAGTTTGCAGAGATTGACAATTCTTATTTTTTGAAGGGATTAAAAGTATGGCAGGAGTGTTGGGAGAAGTGTATATCCCTAAAAGGGGCTATGTTGAGAAATAAATAATTTGTATTTGAAAAAACTGGCATCTTCATTCTTAACACAGTACTTATTGAACTGCCTTCGTACATAGCAATTCTGTAAAGATCAGATCATTCTGTTATGTTATATTTGCAATTTGATTATGATTTATATCTAGTAAACATTGGTCTTTCCACTACAAACAGATGGCATGTAAATGTGGCAACAACTTTGAGATGACTAAGTGGCAGCATGAACATCAATGACAAGATAATTGGAGTAATTAATAATAATAATTAACAACAGTTATATCCAATACAATTACAGTAAAAACTCGTTAACCTGGATGTCTGGATATCCTGGACCATGCATGATTACAGGAATTTAATAAACAGTGACATCAAAATTATCCGAAAAACTATTTGTAGTCAGTTTATTGACACTTCGTCACTTACATTTTTATATTATAGAGGGACTAGTTTCGGAAGCCATTGCTTTCATTTTCAACCTCTCTCCAACTAGTGTCTGTTGTCTACTCTCTTCCCTCTACTGGTGGAATTATGAACTTTGCTCAAATTATCTACTGGTGGGTAATGAACTTTGAAATCATTTTGAATGTGACATTAAGATGACAGCCCTTATAACCTTATTTATTTTGTTACTGATCTTTACAACCTTTTTATTCCATTTCGAATTATGTACAACTAATGGTAAGTAGTTGTTTGACTAGTGCCCGATTTCACCAACAGATGTTAAAATCGACGTCAACAAATGTAACGTTACAATTGTAACAGCGCTAACAAAGCTGTTAAATTTCTTGCATTTCACCAACCTGTTTTCTGAAAATGTTAACAAACACGTGTTAACGCCAAGAGACTTGTAAATATTACAGCTATAGAATGCTATGGATGAGACGTATTATCTTCTGAATGTACTGCGATGCGCTTTTGTTTTCATTTTCATCTGCACACATAAAAAAATCGTAAACAAAAGCAGTGAAACAAATTTCTCAACGACGGAGAAAGAATTGTTAATTGAATTGGTCATGAAGTATAAGGATATCGTGGAAAATAGGAGGATGTATGCGGAGAATGTAAAAGAGAAAGATGTGATGTGGGAAAAATTGGAAATGAATTTAATTCAAAAGTCTGTGTCATTACTAGAAACACGAAACATCTTCTTCAGTATTACTTAATTTAAAACAAGGTGCGAAGAACTACAAGTGACGAATGACTTGAACATTTCAAGACGGGAGGTGGAGAGTGTATTATCCACATAATTCAGTGAATCATAAAATCACAAAGTTATTAATACTTGAAGCAAAGGTGAGATCAGCATATTCCTTTCGATGCATGTTCTAACTCAGTATTACATAAATTTAAAAACGAAGAGTGAAGGACAAGTGACGAGTGACTTGCACGTTTCAAGACGGGAGGTGGACAGTGTACTATCCACATAATTCAGTGAATTATAAAATAGTAGAGTTATTAATACTTGAAGAAAAGACAAGATCGGCATATTCCTTTTGATGCATGTTCTAACCTCTCTTTTACTTCTGCAGTGACCTTCATAAGAACTTGTCTGGACAGCCTATATCTCTGTGAAATATTTTCTTCTGATAGCTCCTCAAAATCATTTCTCCTCATAGGCCATACTCTATTACGAATGCCATTTACACAGTCTTAAATATAGCAAATCGACAACAACAGCTGCATTCCGGCCCGCCATCTTGACTATTTACAATTGTTAAGGACTTAACATCAGAAAT